>CAAKMY010045669.1:0-35865 GCA_901111285.1 Corrigiola litoralis | reverse complement strand
CCTCGCATTCGGGTCCTCTTTGTAGTTTTTATTTGTTTACAGTGGTCTGTGATATTTTCATCTTGTGGTTGCGCTACTACCATTTTCGATCATGCTATGCCATCGATTTCTGGATCCAGCCGAAGCGTCCGTAAACTCCCTCTCGTTTCGACTGCGGGGGAGTATTGGAGGATAGATTAGGAATATTCTAAAGTATATTGGACCTTGGTCCAACTCTATTGTACTATATATTGAGGCCTTGCCTCCACATTAATATTATCTAATCATTCTCATTATCTCACATAGATTATAAAGTTTGATAATAATCATGCTAATTTTAGATAATTTTGTTGTAATTTGTTACTTTTGTAAAAAAATAAATCAACATTTATAAATTTTGGAATATGTAACTTATAACCGTAAGTAACTATTTAACAAGAAAATAAATTAACTTGATATAAAAAAAGGTCATAAAGTTGGAGGCGGATCAGATGTAGGTCGGATTCAGAGGTAGAAGACTTTAGAGCAGGTCGTAGTGTAATGGTGGAATATCAGGTTTGAGGCGAAGGTGAATTTTAGGTCCACTCGAAGTCGAAGTTTGCGTAGTCCGACCTGCCTTTAATCCACTGCCATTCTAAACGTAAGAGTTTTTGGGTAGTCCTTTAGTAGGTAACTGTAGTCTGCATTTTTTATCCCAAAAGTGATAATTAAGTAAAAGTTGGTGCCACATTTAGTGACAAAAGTAGTTTTAATTTTGTTTGTTTCTCCATTTTGATATGGTTATAGCCACTATTAGGGACATGTAATTCCGGCTAATCGAACAGTTTATGAGTATCCGTTTGGATTACTATAAACAATGTACGGTTGGTCATTCCTTAAAACGTAACTCTAATATTACGAAAAGTTGAACCGATCTTCGGTTAATGGTAATCGTATATGTAATTTATTTTCCACTTCATTTCACAACATGTACATGCAAAAAAATATGTTTATTTACTAATTGTCCAACTATTACCACCATCATTTGATAACAAAAAATAGAGAAGGTCGTGGACTTGGTGGGGGAGGTCACGAGTTTTTGGGATTTAGTGGAGGAACTCGTGGCTGTTTGTGGAATGAACTAAAAAAGAGGAGGGTAGAAAATTGAATGACAAATTATGTACCACTTTGTGACTGACTGAAGAGTTAAAGATCGATACAATGATTGAAGTGTTGGAGATGTCGACATGTCGTGAACGACTGAACAATAATAAAATTTGCTGAGATCTAGTTGTTTGTGAGACCATAAGTTAAGAAGTGTAGTAGATTTAGATAATTAACGACCACATTGATGTGAACTACGAGATGAAAACGACAATGGTGTGAATTGTGAGATGAGAACACCGTTAGGAGAGAGATAGTGTAAGTTTGATGTTTTGAGAGAGAGAGAGAGAGTTTGATGCTTGGTAAAGTTTGCTTGTTTTTAGTTTTTGACAGTAGCTTGAGAAGTTTGGATACCCACCTAAAAACAGGACAACATTGTTAATCATTTTTTCAAAAGCGAACCGTTCGATCGCTTATATTTTGTGGTTCGGTTAACCTAGCAGGTTTTGTTTTCGGCACAACGTACCCTAGCCAACATACTTATTCATAGAAGAAAAGGGCATGTCTAGCTATATTGCACACTAATATGTCTATGTGCGGTAAAGAAAAGTCATCGATCATTTGGGTTAGCTTTTTTGAGTTCTAAAACTCTAAACAGATAGTCGTCCATCCTTTTTATAAACATGAACCACATTAGCTACCCGCTCCGAAAAGTTGCATAATTTCATGAAGCCTATCACAAACAGTTTTTTAATTTCTACCTCCTCTTAAATTTTGAGTGTCCATTCTGCCTCATGTATGCTTGAGAATTTCCCTTAGGGGACCGTATGTTTGGCATTTTCATAAATAATCCATGACATTTCTTTCGTAAAACCATGCAAAGATATATCAACATATATGCGTAAGTGGTTTATGAACTCGGAACGTTCGCCTTGAGAGAGGGATAATCCATGTTTAAATTATTTGGATTCTTCTTATATTCCTATGCTGATTGATTTTTTCCTCAAGCCCAGCAGTTTGTGGCTCATGTTCATCAAGCTTTTTTTTTATTACTTTTGAGCCATTATGAATTACTAATAAGAATCACTAGAAGTATTGTTAATGGATGAAGACGACGCATAAGCGAATATAAAGTTCATTGCAATAAATTATTCGTGAAGGGGATATAATAACTCATTAGCTATGACATTTGAATTTGACGCATATTATCTTAATTCGAAACGTACAGAAACGAAAACTGAGTGTATAATTTATTCATAAACATGACTTCTTCAAGACACCTAAATAATTAAGTATCATTTGCATAATCCCTCCTCGTGGTTTTTAGAAAACCTTAATCATGTTTACAGTTTTTCGATCTGTGTCTAATTAATCCATTTAACGAATTTTAGAATGGAAGTTCTCTAGCTAGAAAAACTTTCTTTATAGATGTCACTGATATTTCAAAGTTCTATATCCAAATACAGTCACAAAGAATTATAATATGCAGATGACATTTGAACCTTGTTCTTGGATATCATGCACCATCCAGAAATCTTAATGGCTGGGTAAAATCACGTTACATAGATGACTACATAGATGAATTTTTGTGGATTGCTTTTGCCATATTTATTGTCCATGGATGAATGAATGATACTCCATACTATGTTCCCTTTTAACCCAGGGCTGTAACTTTTGTGGTCTGTATGAACCTTATCTATTTATATGGAGTACTATCTATGCCCTATTTGCCAAAAAAGAAGAAGCATGGAGCACTGATAAAGATATTTGAGGACGGTAAAGAATATCCTCCACGTACATTTGGATACCAGAGCTTGGTATTCTCCTAGTAATTTTTGGACGTACTCTGGCATTGAATATTTGAAAATCAATGGGAATAGTTAGTTCCAAAGCGTGTTTTTTGTTCGTACCAACAAAACAAAACATATTAATTTTTGGTTTATCCCCATATTTATAACGATTGAAAGAAGGGCTTAATTGACAGACATCTAGAAATTATTATTCAAAAGCAAAAAGATATTGAACTCTATAACCATGAATCTACCCAGTATTATCGATAATGGACAATTAAGATCGAAGCTCCAATCGCCATTTTACCAGTACTGTAGAAATTATTATTCAAAAGCAAAAAGATATTGAACTCTATAACCATGAATCTACCCAGTATTATCGATAATGGACAATTAAGATCGAAGCTCCAATCGCCATTTTACCAGTACTGCTGTTACGAAACAGCTAGTAGGCTTAGACCCGTCTTTTTGAGGGATCGCCTTCTATTTAGCTTGTTCTAACTTATAAAGCTCACTAATCACTATCAATCATAATCTTCAGTCGTCATTTATGAATACAGTATAAAGCACATGTTGTACTGATCACGCGGAAAAACACTTAATAATCTGATGACTACAGTAAGTTACTATAAACAGATGCCGTGGCTGCTTTATGCCCCATGCATATGATCTTCAGTCGTCTATGTCTTGAACAACTTCACGTAAGTTTTATGTTCACACTACGCAAATCATTGGATTTTGTATAGTGCTCTTTATCTTATTATCTCCAACTTCTCATTGCTTCCCGGGTCCCTCCTATCACTAATATCTTTTCAGTCTTCATTGTTGGTCCATGATTGAAAGAATGCTATGATTGAAAGAATGATAGCATTCTTTCCAAATAGAAAAACCAAAAGCATGCAGTTTGGTCAATGCTTTCAAAATTTAGGCTCTACTTATCCGTCTAAAAAACGAACTTTTCGAATTGAGTTTACCATTCTCTATCTTAAGAGAGAAAAACGTATTTAACTAGTCGGATTGGTTTGGTCTTTAAAATGTTCAAGATTAAGCTGTGACATTCGTCTGGATTACTGCTCTTGAGATTCCCTCTACATAAAGGAAGTGCAATAATATTCGTATAAACTTTGTATGTGGTTTGATTAAGGTCGGTACCAAAAGGAAATTTTGAGGAGACTAGAGAAAATGCAATAATATTCGTACTGTCGTACATGACTAGAGAAAAGTCAACCCACATGTGATGGTAGGAAATCCCACAAGGATGAACTAAATAATAAGGAGATTTGTTTACTTATTGGGTTTCTCTACCCATTGCCATGAGTTTTAGATTGTAACCTCACTTAATTATATGTTAGTCTATCTCTTCTTTGTGACTAGGCTCGTGTACGCTGTTGACGTATTTGACAATGAAATAAGCTTGTAATGTAGTATGAAAAGAAATTAGAAATGTTAAAGAGAAAAACTAAAAACCCGATCTACTATATAATAAGGTTTCATAAAAACAAATTGATAAGAAGAAAATCATCTCACTTGACTAATATATAGAACCTCTCACCGAACATACCAATATATGTTGGGATTTAATTGATATGACCCAACAAAAAGCATTATGGTTAACACATTGTCTACTCCTGGAGTGGATTGTATATATATGTCTATTCCGGCAATATATTCTCTTCCAAAATTTTACACAATTTTTTTTCTTTTGTAATGTGGAAACCCATAATTCCTATCTTTAATGTGTTTCGAGTAAATCTGCTAGCATAAGCAATAGCCTGTAAACAACACACACCAAGTAAACCACATTATTATCAGTGTCACACACTTTGACTCAAGTGGCATCCATCCCAATCAAATGTTTCTTATTAGATTTGACAAAAAACTAAAATATTATTCTAATTGTTACTCAGTGTGCGAAAAACTATTCATCCAAAAAATTTATCCATTAAATTTTTTTTGGCGTCAAATTAACATAATACATACTCTTTATTCTTAAAACAAGATATGTAGTTTGCTTTGCTTGACATACATGCATGAGTTGTGAGTTGCCACCCATATTAAGGGTGTGTTTGACAAAACTAACAGACTAGGTGACTAAAATCCGAAAAGGCGACTGAAACCTTTCCAAGTGACTAGAATTTGTTTTTAGGTTACCCAACTAGCTTTTTTTAGTAAGCTTAAATGTGTTCCAGGTTGTGTTACTAAATAAACTTAAGTTTTAATGTGACAAAATATTGGTCAAATAAGATAGACTAGTCAAATAAGATGACTGAAATGACTTACCAAATACGGATTACACCCTAAGTCAGTGATGGGTCTAACGGGTTAGTTGGTTGTATCGATAACCTTTGTTGTTTTGACAATGGGTGTAAAAATGGTAGAAAATAGTACAAAAACTTAGGAAACAAGAAAAAAATATGATAGAAAATAATAGAATAATTGTAAAAAAAGTACTCCCGCTGTCCCAATAGCTTCACCTCATTTATTCTTTTAACACTATTTAAGGTTATATTTAGACTATTAACAACTATAAAGATACATTCCAAAAATTTGTCAAAATTTTATTGTATAAATGTACTTTTGAATACAAATCTAACAACTTAAAATTTATATTTTCTAAATTTTATTCAATGAGCTATTAAGATATTTTTTTTTGGTACATAGTGAGTAATTAAGTGTTAAAATATCATTTTAATGTGTGTGAAAAAACAAATAAGACAAACATTTTAGGACAGACGGAGTACGGTAATAGAGAGTAGAAAATCATAACATAGCTAGATAGCTTCTATAGTACGTAGTACTTCGTATTCTTTGAAGATTTACCTATGCTCTATAGCCTCTAAGTGGTGTGGTGATCCTACTTGTCAGTTGTCCCAGTCTTTGGGCTAAGATCGATTAAGATTTAAGTGGGTGCTTATCTTTCTTTTCTATCCGATAGCGCTCAAAAATTACGCCTTCAAATTTGAATTCTTATTCACTTCTGCCTCCGCAAGTATATAAAAGACAAACCACAAAGTAGAGCCGTGAAGCATTAAGCATGGTGCTTTTTTGCTTACCTTACATTTCCTTTGTTGTGGTGCACGGTAGGTTTAGCATTGAGGATTTAATTGATCGAATCCTCCCTATATATATACCAAAATAATCCAAAATGAAACACACGAACAACAATTTAATCAATAATGTAATTACAAGGTTATTGCTTTGATCAACGGATATTGATGCAAATTTAACCTAAGAGAGTATAACTGTATAAGGTTTTTTTTTTCTCTTTGAGAGCCGCAGAAGGAGATACTATATATAGAGGGAGGTTTACACCTTGGTTAAAATTATACATGCATATGCATAAAGTAGAAGCTCTATGCGATCAATCTAGGAAAACGACATTTTGCTACTCATTTGGATATCTTTATATGTTGTGCGGAAGCGCGGTAACAAATGATATGATATATATGGTACGTATAATTATAAAATAAACAAGAATGACAAAAAGACAAATTTTTATGTGTTTCACTATTAATGTGATAATTACGTCCACTAGAGGATCTTGGATTTCACTACATGAGAAGAACAAAAATACAAAAGTATAAAGCCTAAATTCGGGCACAAAGAAGGGACTGATGAGAATATTCTAACCCTAGACTTTTCCAATTTGATTTTCTCTTAAAATATGCAAGGCATCCGAAATATTTGTATATTAAATCCTTTAATGCAATAACCAAATAAAATAAGGGAACGAATAGTATAAGGAATATGATAAATATTCCTTATTCCATAAAAACAAGCGAATGGAGGCAAAACCGCTTACTCCGCACCCCGCAGGATGTTGTTGGTTCGCGATTTTGCTTCTCTTCGCCTTGCTTTCCGAACTCTCTCTAATCAACCCTAAAATCAGTTATTCAAGTCACTATCTAACACTATGTTATTATAAGGGGGTACCGACCATTAGAGGATTACATCCAAATTAATTAGATACCGCTCTACCATTATCCGATAAATAAGCAAAATTAACATACCATTTTATGAAACACCATCAATCATCATTGTTCACGATATAAATCGTTTGATTGAAAGGCTACACTTTACATAGACTTGCCTCTAAATACTTTGTACTAGTGGGTAAAAATGATAATAAGCCTCAACATCGTTGAAAACATAAATTTAATAGACATTTCTCATATTTCTGTCTTTTTATCCAATTTATGGAGACCCTTCTAAGCCGTGTTCGTACAGTACTTGTAGGTAAGCACAATAGTCAAGTGCAATTTTTTTTTTTCTTTGACAAATCTTAATCATTCAACAACTAAGCACACACAACACGTACATTAAAGTAGTCAAGTGCAATTAATGATATCAAATTTGGACATCACTATTTCATAGGAGTATAGGACTATAGGAGGTTGAAATATAGCCCATGTATGTAAATGGGGCGGGTACGGTGCGAGGGCGCTATTACTGCATAACTGCTCCGTTTATGAAAGTCACTTACCAAAACCGTATCAAAACCATTGCGGGTTTATCCTTGTCATACCAAAACCGCTCCACTTACATATAGGTAAAACTGCTATGCTCCGTTTATGACCTGTTTAAAGTATCTTTTAATATTACATTTTATAATCCAAACCAGAATTTAATAATTCAAAAAAAAAAAAAAAAAATACTAAAACGGTCTGGTAATCTCAACCCACAAGACTACAATATTTTAAAATCGCATATGAGTTTGCTAGGATAATGTCATTTTTGATATAGGAAATTTGATGACCTCCACAAAATAAAGAGATTTGAAAAACTATTTAAAATTAGATACTACTAAATGTCACAATATTATTTTGTGTACTTTATTCATATACAGCTCACATGTAGGTTGAGACAAATTTGTTTCGCCAAAAACAAAAAATTATTGGTTTCTAGTCCCAACGAGATGTTCTAACACATTAATATCAGTTCATTCAATAACTTACATATAATAGAAGGCTGATCACGAGCCACAAGGCAAGTCACAATTGGTGACTAAAATCCCATCCTACTATTACGTCGGTACCACCCACTAGCCAGCAAAGTGACAACAGATATAAATGAGAGTAGTACGTAGAAGGCTCTTCATTCTCGCCAATTACTCAAACCTCCTAGCTAGTCATCCTGAATCAAGGATTTCCTTGCTAGCAAATAATGGATACTGAAAAGATCAAAGGCATGGAGGAAAACGCGAAAAAGAAGATAAAGTATAGTGGTGTCAAAGCCATGCCTTTTGTAATAGGTACTCTTTCGTTCTTAGTTCTTACAAGAAATTACATGGTTAACGTTCCTGTTGCTTCACTAAAGATTATAGTGAGGAGTATATAAATCTATGAATACTCATGATATGTTATACTAATGTGCAGGTAATGAGACCTTTGAAAAACTAGGGACAATAGGAACATCAAACAACCTTTTAGTGTATCTAACCACAGTCTTCAACTTGAAGAGTATGGCTGCCACAAATGTTGTTAACATTTTCAGTGGATCAGCCAATTTCGCGACCCTCCTGGGTGCTTACCTATGTGACACCTATTTTGGCCGTTACAAGACCTTGGGATTTGCTAGCGTCGCTTCTTTCATGGTACTCTATACTTCTCAATATGTTGCATCACAAATTCACAATTCACATATACTGCATACTATATGATATACCAAGGTTAAGAATCAGGGTGTATTACATCTGTGCCCTTTTTTAAATTTTAACAGCTAGATATGAGATTCAATTCTTATTAGCGGTATCATGCATTCAAGCACTCTTTCGAAAAAAAGATGATATCATGGTTAATGGTGACAACTAATACTGTAATTATTTGCCCGATACTTTATAGTCCACTTCATTAAAAAACGGAATAAGCAAAACTGTAGAGTGTACACTAAAGAGCCAAAGCTCAATACATCTTTAACACCTATAGTTTTGACATACCAAAGCCATATAAACCTTAGCTTAGAACTAATATAATTTTGGTGACATCTTGATTGTAGGGCATGGTACTCCTAACATTCACAGCAGTAGTACCACAGCTTCACCCTCCTCATTGTGGCGCAGGGGAGGACTGCATAGGACCAACAGCAGGACAAATAACATTTTTCATAGGGGGGTTGGCGCTACTAGTCGTTGGTGCAGCAGGAATTAGGCCGTGTAACTTGGCCTTCGGAGCAGATCAATTTGACCCGGAAACCGAATCCGGCAAGCGAGGAATCACTAGCTTCTTCAACTGGTACTACTTCACGCTTACTTTCGCTATCATGATCTCGGTGACCTTTGTAGTGTACATCCAGACCAATGTGAGCTGGGCTATAG
This sequence comes from Corrigiola litoralis, assembly GCA_901111285.1. NCBI lineage: Eukaryota > Viridiplantae > Streptophyta > Magnoliopsida > Caryophyllales > Caryophyllaceae > Corrigiola > Corrigiola litoralis. The sequence continues at coordinate 26,700 of CAAKMY010045669.1, read as the reverse complement.
GGTTGGCTATCCCGGCTTTTTTCATGTTTCTTTCATGTGCCATGTTCTTCTTGGGCACCAAAATATATGTGATGGTGGAGCCACAAGGTAGCCCCTTGTTGGGTGTGATCCAAGTTATAGTAGCTGCTATTAAGAAGAGGCGGTTGGAGGTACCAGAAAAGCCTACTTCCTGTTTGTTTGATTATATACCAGACGGGTCTATCAACTCTAAGCTTCCTCATACTGACCAATTCAGGTACTTATTTAAGCAGTCATTTCCTAGTTCTAAGTTTCGACATATGGATTGTTCGATCAATTTCTACTATGCTGCTTAGTTGTCTTACTTTCTTCTCATCATTGTGCACGAAAAACAGTCTAGATTTAATTAGTAGTCTTACCCCGTGCAAGTATATGGAAATCGTGTGATTGTATGACTGAGTAAAAGTCACTATAGAAGTATAGAGTAATTCTCTAATCATGCACCTTGTGAGCGGGAGTACGGTCGTACGTAGACTAGCAGTACTCCGTAGTAGATCTCTTGGGTTGGGTGGACCTTCACACTCAACTCAAAGAGCTTTACATAGATGATCTTGTAAGTGGTCATGACGACATGACTTATGATTGGCATAGATCAACTAGTTAATAGACTGGTTATATCAAAATATATTTGATTTAATCATGTCACTGAAATAGAAAAAAAGTATCAAGATTAAGATAATAATGTAATAGTCTTTATAATAAACACATGGATATAAAAGCTTAGTAGGTACCAAAGATGATATCGAATAAGTTCTACCTAGATACTATTGGATTTGATCACGGGGTGTTTTGTATAAAAAAGACTATAAAAGTTACATTATTACTAATTTTATTTTCTTCTTTTCATAATGATAGACTAATAAATACTCCATAAAAAATGAACACAAAGTTTTGAAGAGGTGAATTTAAATGCACTAAGGGTGCTTCAACCTCACCCGACATAAAAAATAAAATGGCTAACTTTAATTGTTGGCAATCATAGATTCATAAGTAGAAAGTTCTTATTCTTTGGTCATTGATGAACAATTTGTTGAGCAATACCCTCCAAGGAAAAATACTGTGATCTCCTATCAGAAATACTCTTGCTTTTAATCTTGCATCTGATGTTACCTTCTCCTAGCTTTCATACTTCCTTAGAAACATTAATTATGATGTTTGACAGGAGTATTAGAAAAAAAGACCAGAACAAAAGGTAGGCAATAATTTGAAACAGGATTAGGTGGAAGTATTTTGCTATTCTCACGGATTTGCTAGATAGTTTCGGCAAAAAAACCCTTCCAACTTAATATCTGACAAAAAGAAAACGTATCAAGTCTCAAGAATGGGACATATGGTTGTTGTTAAGCAAGAGTGACAAAATTTGGCAATTGATGTATAACCACCTAAATTTTGTGTATATTTTGTTAGATGCCTTGACAAAGCAGCTGTCAAAACCAATGAAGACAGAATTACCCCAGAAGGATCATCAGCAGACCCATGGAAACTTTGCTCCATGCAGCAGGTGGAACTAGTAAAATGCTTAATCAGAGTGTTTCCAATTTGGATCGCTGGCATTATTTACAATACGTCCACAGTGACTATGAATAACTATGTTGTCTTTCAAGCCCTGCAATCCAACAGGAAGCTCGGAAGCGCCAACTTCAAGATCCCAGCAGCGTCCTACTCCATTTTTTCTATGATAACCATCACCATATGGATACCCTTCTATGACAGGATTTTAGTATCAAAACTAAGAAAAATAACCGGAAAAATCGATGGCATTTCGGTCCTACAAAAGTTAGGTGTTGGCATGGTTCTTATTGTTATCACCTTATTTGTATGTGGCTTAGTCGAGCATACAAGGAGAGTCTTTGCTCTGACCAGGCCAACATTGGGGATCGACCCCCAAAGAGGCGCCATATCCGCGTTGTCAGGGATGTGGCTGGTGCTTCCTCTGTCATTAGCAGGATTATCAGAAGCATTTTCTATGATTGCGCTAGTTGAGTTTTACTACAAACAGTTCCCTGAAAACATGAGGAGTATTGGTGCAGCAGTCTTGTTTTGTGGATTGGCAATGTCTAACTACTTGAGCAGTTTCCTACAATCAATTGTTAGTAAGATGACTAGTGGACCAAAGAAGGTGAATTGGCTGAATGATGACTTGAACGAGGGCAGGCTAGACTACTTTTACTACCTTATGGCTGTTTTTGAGTTGTTGAATTTTGTATATTTTGTGGTATGTGCAAAATGGTATAGGTACAGAGGGACTGATGGTAGTTCCTTAGATGATACAACGGTAGATAAGAAATCAGAAATTCCACTTGTTTGATGCAATTTCACTTGTAGTAATAGTTAAAGAAACCAGAAAATCATCCATTGTATGACGATCAATAGGAGACATTATTGCTTCCCATTTCAATAGTAGTATAATTTTTCTCCTATGAATCCGAGTCTCTTTTTTATAGTTTCTTTTTTATTCTAAACCAAATAAAATTTGAGTTTGATAATTTTTTTCTTAGTAAAGCTGTAGTTTCTTAACTACATCAGTTTCAACTCCTACTACTAGTATTCTATCTACATGTACAAATTCTAATCTTTAATGCTTGTTTGATCTAGTTCATACATCAAAGTTAATAGAAATCCTCTAACCCCACTTGTAAGACGTGCTAGTTTTGTAGTTCGAATGCGGATCATGTTTTTTTTTTTTTTTTTTTCCTTTTGGAGGGATGCAGAATGCCGCATATGAAATGAAACCGTGCATCTCGTACATAGAAGATGAGAAAATTACCACTCTCAGGTCGGTATTCTTTTGTTGATCACGTATAAATAGAACATAGATCAACTCTAAGTCACATTTGAGTATTTCAAGTCTTATTTTTTGTAATGATGATGTGAAGTTTGTTCACAACTCACTCTAACTTTCCGGCATCATATCATACTCAACATAATAATGATTTTTTTTTTCGTAATTTCAACAAATAGTAGATCTCATACTGGACATTCGATCAAGGTGCAATTCTATTATGTTTTTATCAATTTTTGTACATTTTTACCTTTTTTTCTCATTTCAATTTTTTTCCACTACTTTTCTACCTTAGTACCATTTTGTAAAATAAAAAATGAAATGCAGTTGAGATCCTTTGTTACCCTCTCCCTCCGGTCCGGATTGCGACTTTTCTCATGCTGCATGTTTTGTGTAAGAACATTTGGGGACCAAATGACTAAGGTAATGTAGAAAAGGCATGAAAAAAGAAACATGGTCGTACTGAATTGTATATGTAATTGAATCTTGGGATGTTATGTTGTGAGATAAATATTCATAGTGGACGTGGTAGATGATTTTCATTTGAATTAAATGCTCCCACAATAACCAAAGACTTTCAAGGCTCCTCTTCTTGTTCAGGGACCAGTCGGACCACATCATATCTCTTCCAACTTACGGATCAGTAATTTCTAACAGCAACATCTTCCTCAACTTTTATTTTTTGATGAAATGTAGTAATTTATTAGGTAAAGCTCAAGAGGGAAAGCAAATAGCACCCCAAACAAGAGTACAAAATGTCAGTACTAAGACACCACAAGAGAGCATCAGTATCAATCTATCAGACAATGACATCAAAACAAGCAAAATTAAGAAATCTGCCACTCAATCAAAGCATCCGTCCTTCCTACTCCTTCCTTGGCTAGAGCATCAGCCACTTCAAAACAAAATCGATATCTACTACCAAGTCTTCATGTTCGGCTCAACTAAGTAGGAAGTGTCACTTACATTTTACAGTACGTAATGCATGTTATCATGTCTCGTTAAAGGTCTAACAGAAACAGTCTACGTATCGATATTGATGTTGAAAGAGTCGCTATATGTCACACTGAACTGGTGGTGACTTGTTGTCTGTTATGATTTATGAAGGTGTTATATTATTGAACTGTGTCCTCAAAAGATTTCAGTACTTAAAGAGGACCGTCCCTCTGCATGAAGAGAAGTTGTGCAAGTTTGACCGCTCAGATATATCGATGACTGTGTGCAATGTGCTTAGCATTTGCGGCGTGCTTTGATTTTTCTGAAGAGGAAGAAGAGAATTAAGTATGGTAGAAACATTTATAGCTGCACAAAGAATACGTAGCTGTGTCTAAGAGAGTAAGAGACCGCAAAGATGAGCCAAGAAGCGTAGCCAAGTATTCAACCGAAAATAGAAGAAAGCAAAACAAAAACAAGTGACAGTACATAAGATAATTCAGAAGTCACTATCATGTCAAATGAGATAGCTAGCCCACATAAATTTATTGATCACAATCCATACATACACAGATAGATCACTACAAAAGACTTTCCACGAGCACTTAGTAATGTTTTTATCATGGGAAGTGCATGGAGTACATTAGCATAATAGCATTTTACTACAAAGTCATTGCCATTATCCATGTACCTTTATGGTAAATAGAATTAGTGGTATTTGGTCGACAAAATCACATGAATGGGAATCCCAGGAATTCCACATTCCCACATAATGGTGGAATTTGCTTATTTAGGGACCCCTAGGTGATTGACAATTCATGAAGGAATTGAATTTATGTATGCAACCAAATAATTTTGCTAAATCATATGATTTGGAAATTCATATGAAATGGAAATTTCTATGCATTGTAGATTCCTACATCGAACCAAACTACTAATACCATGATACTCATTTAGATTACTTAGTACTCCGTAACTTTTTTTTTTTTTTTGACAACGGGTTAAGCATACTCCGTAACAATTAGTTAAAGCAATATTGTAAAAGGGGTGAACTTTCAGATTTTTGGACAACAGTGGTTCTTAGCTCTTCGTTCGTCCCCACGATCGTTCATGTTGGAGTTCGTCCATTGAGGATGTCCATTCACGAGCTGAGTTAGAGACCAAATTGCTGTCGTAATTACAACCCCAATCTGTCCAAGAAGCAAAGAGTGAAACAACAGTCATGTGTAAGGGAGTGAGAGGGAAAAGAAAGGGAAATGGTCGCCTAGAAATTGAGGCGTAGAGATATGAGATATGAAGTGAGCCAGTTGGAAATCTATTAGTGTGATTTTTTCGACCTGAGTATTTGTTGATTTATGACTATGGTATATTGATATGTAGCTATTGGCCTATTGGGATGTGAGATCCATTTAAACACTTCATTTAGGTTTGTCCATTGTAAAATTTTGTTCCTAAAATTTGAGTTTGGTTTTTAGTGATGTATGGCAAATAATTAGATTTTGTCTTATGATCAAAAGACCATCTGATCATATTTAAATTCAGCCCAAAATCTAAGTTAATCCTCCCTTGGTCTTATTAAACACCATCTTATCCCAGGTTTGGATTCCGTTTAATAGTAGATTCATCATGCATTTTGACGTTTGTGGACTAGAGGTCACCGCTATGACTTGTGTGGTCTCGTCATCTCCAAACAAAGAATTCGGGTGACTTACCAGTATACTCCTAACCTATTACATTATGACACTTAGCTTGTAATATGTTTTTTTTTTTTTTTTTGTTTTACAGTGAATGCCCATGTATAAAAGCATGTCTTTTTCACTTGCGAACCGACGTAACACAATGAAAAAGCATAAAGTTGGCTTATGAGCAAGCACGTTAATGTAATGCACATAGATGCAGGTCATCCGTAATATGTTTGCCAGAAATCTGTCACCAGTGATCTATACCACTTTTGCGGCAGGAGAAGTTAGGTAAGCATGTTGCCAAAACCCCACACTTGTTAAGTTGTAGTAACACTTTCTTCAAACTTTTAGCACTGCAATCAAAGCATTGTAAAGAGTGAAAACAGTAGTAACACTTTCTTCAAACTTGTACCGCATAGTTCTCGTTAGAAGTCATGGAGGAAACTAAGGAGGTTGTAGATAAGAAGCAGCCAGAAATCAACTACAGAGGAATAAAGGCTATGCCTTTCATCATAGGTAACGCAGTTGAGTACTTAAGTTGCTTTCTCTAGCTATAGCAATGTCATTATCATACTACTTGTTAGTATTTTTCTTACTGTATTGGCACAAACGACTTGATGTGCTGATCACACATAGGTAATGAGACCTTTGAGAAGCTAGGAGCAATTGGTACCTTGTCCAACCTCTTGGTCTACTTGACCAAAGTATTCAACATGAAGACGATCACTGCAACAACTATGCTCACTATCTTCAACGGCACCTCAAATATTGCCACCTTGTTAGGGGCTTTCCTTTGTGATACGTACTTTGGCCGCTATACTACTTTGTGGTTTGCCACAATTGCCTCGTTTTTGGTACTTTCCTCTCCTGGCTTGCTAAGTGTATGGTATCTATATACTTTAACTCTGAGAATCAAATGGACTGCAAAGAATTTAATGCAGCATATAACTACGGGTGGTCTAGAGAGGGTCAGTTGTATGCAGCAATGCAGCATAACTGATGATCATGCAAAGGTTGTTCGTATTTAGATTATTGAAAAAGCCAAAAACTTTTCATGGTACCAAGTAATAATAGATGTGACTAGCGAGTAATGAATTAAGTGTATGAACCTTGGTCGTAAAAGAAGTCTTACTGTGTTCTTTTATCTTTTCAGGGCTTGCTGGTGATAGACCTGACAGCAGTGATAAAAAACCTGCATCCTCCCTTCTGTGACAAACAGATGGACTGTGATGAACCAACACCTTGGCAGATGGCATTTCTGCTGATGGGTTTCGGGTTACTGGTAGTCGGAGCAGCCGGCATCAGGCCATGCAACTTAGCCTTTGGGGCTGACCAGTTCAATCCCAATACAGAATCAGGAAAGAAAGGGATCAGCAGTTTCTTCAATTGGTACTTCTTCACTTACACTTTTGCGCAAATGGTCTCTTTGACACTGATAGTGTATGTGCAAACCGATGTGAGCTGGAAAATCGGATTGGCGATTCCGGCAGCTCTTATGCTAATTGCTGGTCTGCTCTTCTTCATGGGAACCAATATATATGTGAAGATTCAGCCACAAGGTAGTCCTATAATGAGTTTGATTCAGGTTATGGTGGCTGCAACCAGAAAAAGGAAACTGAAGCAACAAGAACCAGAGTTCAGTTCTGTGCTCAAATATATCCCTCCTGATTCTATCAACTCCAAGTTGCCTTATACTCATCAGTTCAGGTAAAGGGACTTCTATCTTGTCAGTGATACTGCAAATATAACTACTCATAATGTTAACCAATAGGAAAAGTGGTTTACTAATGTACGAGTAGTAATTAACCATATGTTTTTACTGTACCATGCTGTTGCTAGTCAAGCCATCCAAACTACTCGAGCATTCTGGCTCCATCTGATCCAATCATAAGTTAGGAAATGCTGACAATGAGAGTAAAAACTGTATTCCATACAGTCATACGAACAGGTTTTTATATTTATATATATATTTTTTTGGAGTAGTGCCAGTAGTGACTAACAGAGTATATAATTAACTACTTTACATTAGCTTATATACTCTATTAGTGAGTCCCTTTTGAAAATAGCTCTATCAAGGAATTAATACAATCCTAGTATTAATCCAGACTCTAATGCGAGAGGTGGATATTGTTTTCTTGTCATGGAACAAGAATCAGCTTGACATTGCCAAAATAAATGGACCATGTGTAAAATTGGCCATGCAGAAGCTACAAGTTTAAGAACTTTCTAATAAACAACAAATAGACACTAATAACAGGGAGAAAACAAATGTAAGTAGCAGCAGAATCAGAACTTTGCATACTATTTCATAATGATCATATTCCTGTCACTCTTTTTTAATGGATCAATATTAACTATTCAAGATTGTACTGAAAATGTTCACAGGTTCCTCGATAAAGCTGCAATCATAACCCCTGATGACCACATTAAACCAGACGGGTCAGCCGCTAATCCCTGGAAACTCTGCACACTACAGCAGGTAGAAGAAGTGAAGTGCATAATGAGAGTAATGCCCATCTGGTCATCAGCCATAATTTATCATGTACCTATAGTGCTAATGCACACGTATGTGGTGTTCCAAGCATATCAATCTGACAGACAACTCGGGGGCACAAAATTTAGAATTCCTCCCGCATCCTATATCGTCTTCCTTATGATCAGTTACACCCTTTGGATTCCAATCTATGACCGGATTTTGGTTCCATTCCTGGCAAAAGTCAAGGGAATAGAAGGAGGAATCACAATCCTCCAGAGGATGGGAATTGGAATAGGCCTCTCAGTTCTCACAATGTTTGCAGCAGGATTAGTGGAAAATCATAGGAGAAAACTTGCGCTTACAAGACCAACACTAGGTGTTTCTCCAAGAGAAGGAGAGATTTCTTGCATGTCGGCTTTCTGGCTAGTTCTTCCATTGACCCTAGCAGGACTAGCAGAAGCATTCACTGCCATTGGCCAAGTAGAGTTTTACTACAAACAGTTCCCAGAGAACATGAGGAGCATTGCTGGCTCGCTCTTCTTTTGTGGCATTGCAATGTCAAGTTACTTGAGTAGTTTGTTGATCACCATAGTTCATTGGACGACAAAGAAAGAAAAAGAAGGTCATGATTGGTTAGCAGAAGATCTCAACAAAGGGAGATTGGATTATTTCTATTACATGGTAGCTGGATTCGGTACCTTGAATTTGGTTTATTTCCTTGTTTGTGCAAAATGGTACAAGTACAAAGGAATTGAGAATGCCAAGAAAATAGACGTAGAGCCACTAGAGTTTGCAGATCTTACTTGAGTCTAAGTAGACAACTGTTTAATGTTGTAACTCTTAAAGTGGTAGAAAACAGTAGCAGTTGTTTTCTACTTTTCTGCTGGTAGATCATGTTGATAGCTGATGCTTGGGTGCATAAGTTTTAAGCACAAATAAACGACTTTGACAGCTTATGTACCCCTTGACTGAGTTTAGCAATATGTAAAACTGTACATAGTATGAGAAGTTCTAGCACATAATCATGCTTGATGTTCGTTTCCTTGATAACCAACAGCCATAAGTGGGAAGAAATAAGGTAAATATGCACCATACATAATTCCCTAGGAAAAGCAAGAGTAGAGCACAGTTCAGCTAACATAGAAGAGGGGGAAGAAACGTTATGTATCTTGAGTTTTTTTCGCAGTTGAGGCCTCCTACACTATTACCTTTCATTTTTGTGGTGTTCCACAGAACTATGGGCCAAAATAATGAAATACTCACATATACGTACCATACTGGAGACTGAGTAGACATAACTTGCACATTTACATTCCAAAACAAATAGATATACATAGTAGGACCTCAAGCGACCTACTTTATCGGCAATGTTTTGGTTTTCTAACCAACCAGCAGACAGTTGAGAACACATTGAAGCGAAAGGCAAAAATACGAAGATGGCTCTGAAATAATCAAGTCCTTAATTAGGCAAAACATCAAGAATCATGAGTGAATGCTTACTTGAGCATCAGAGGCAATTCTTCTACTTCAGGAACAATCGTACAGAATAAGCATCTGAATTGTATATATATTCAAAAGTAATGACTAAGCTAATGCTGTCCACCTATACAGGCTTCTGATTTGATTTGAGGAAAAGAGGAGGCTGAAGATGATTAAACAAACAACTGAACTGTATTGTCTATTGATTGGTCATATGTCTTACGTAATTCCATAACTACTTGAAGACATGGGAGGATCCAAGATTATATTACATATTTTTGCTAAAATTTTCTATCTTTTCTACCTTTTCTACAATTTACTACCTTTTTCCACCAAATTTAATAAATTTGAACTCGCTTCCCCTCGCTACTCATTACCTCCACCACTGCTTAAAGAGCTGTAATGTGGTCTAATCCAAGTAGCTAGAAGAGGGTCTCATGACAGAAAAATAATCACATGAGTCAGAAAAACCAAGACTGGTGGTGAGGTCCATTGAACACTTAAAAACCCTACTTTTAAGTTCCACAACAATGCTGTCTAATTGAACATGCTATAACAAGGGGCTGTAGGAAAGCAGATGAGTGACTGAGAGACACAGAATTACGGAGAAACTGACAGATACAGTCCGAAATCCCACTACAAGTCCTGGTTTTTATTGTTCTTGGTCACAAACTTTACACATAGAGATCCACAGCTGTAAATTTTCTGCCACTTTCATCATGTCTATAAACTTGGTAGCAACTTACATCAGGATATAGCTCATAGCTTCATCAGTGTTGTCAGTTTTACCATGTTTGTTCCTTGGAAAAGATCCATTTCTTCAATTTTCAAGGCTAATTCTTTACCCTGGCCGGACATGTAGACGCATTTGCAACAGTTGGACAAGTTGAGTTTTATGATGAGCAATTCCCAGAGAATATGAGAAGCATTGATGGGTACTGTTGTGGGTTGGCCAGCAGCTTTTCGGAATCGGTTCATAAATTGACAGAGAAGGAAAATCACAAAACTCGCTACCAGAAGAATTAACACCATTTTGACATTGCTAAATGCCAAGTCTCAATACAGGAACCTACAAAACTTGTCTATGAAGCAGCAATTAATTAAAAAAAAAAAGGAACACACATACACAAATGGCCTACGAGAGAGTCTGTCAACATACCCATCACGGATGCAACCCCTCCCAAGTCGTCAGAAGAATTGTTCCAATAAACGGCACAGTGTCACCAGTACTACGTAGTACAACTGTACAAGTTGTACAACACGCATTATGGGTACAGCTATTGGTATTTGAAGAATATTACAACAAAAGAAACAAGAGCTATACAATTCATATATTTGTCCATCATTCCTCGATTGATTGCAATATATACTATTGAGCAAATTTCTACATGTGATATTAATTATCTTGATCACAAATATACAATTCGACGTCCTTTGTTTCCTTCAATTTCCTTTCCTTTTTTCCCCTCAAAAAAAAAAAAAAAAAATAGTGGCACAATCTGAAAGTATGGAGGAGGAGGTCGACAAACAAAAGCCGTGCTCAATATAAACCCATTAGGGGAATGCAGGACAGTATGCGAAGGATCATGAATAAGAATAGATGGTCAGGGCCAACTATGCGAACTTTTCATTTCAAAATATCGAAAGCATGTTACACAAGAAAGTTGTTTGTAAAGCTAACTCACAACTACATGCTGAACTAATCTTTACTCTCAGCAGTTCTATAGATGCTATTGTATATGACGACAATTGTTTGACCTCTTCAAACAGTGTAAGCTCCTTGGATTGTTTCGATATCGAGCCCCTTCAGCTTCACCACTGAATCTACATGCCCTTTCAGTGTGTGAAGTTCCCTCAATCTGAAAGAAGCCAAGCAATGTGACAGATTAGCACAAGAGAGTTTGCAACATTCCATTATATGATAATGATATGCAGTTATGAACAGTTAACAATTAGGCACATCACAAAGAGAGTAAAGGTTTCAGGCGAACTGCAAGAAAATGCAAAGACTTGTCCTCAAAATAACGCTAAGGACTAAGATCAGATAAGTCGCAATAGATATAGGTCAGGAAAGTCACAAAGAGGTAAAGTTAAGGTAGAAACTAGAAAGTAAAATTCACAAACATATATGTCAACTGTTTTAGGAGCAGCGACCATCTTAGTGGGATGGCCCGTTATGCAAGAAAGAAGAGTGGGAAACTAAAAGGAACTTGGCAATCTTGCATGAATTTAGCCCAAGATATCCTGTGCAAAATTAGGCTATAATACCTTGCCATTTCAGCTCTCCTCTTGGCTTCCTCGGCCATTTGATTAAGGTCATGGTAAGTTGTTCGTTCAGTGAACATCGTGGACTCTGGTAGCTGCAAACCATGAAGCGTTCTCTGTGCATGTGCCCACTTAAGCTCACGTTCTTCCTTTCCAAAATCTTTCTTCTTAGTGAAGGCAATCTGCAGATCAAAAGACAAGTTAGTCACCATGCAAAAGAAAATTACCAGGTTCACATCAGTGCTAACTCGCTTCATTGCATACCCTTTGTTCAATAACAAGGTCCCAGGCTCTTCCACTCAGAACATAGCGGATGAAGAATTTGATAAAATCAAGTGGGATGTAGAAGATAACATTGTATAGCCAAATTACACCAGCCCAACCCCAACCGATCCCTTCAATAGCAGCAAAGGCCCAGTTTGCATAAACTGCTATCAGAGTAGCAATCTGCAAATTTGGGAAACCTGAATAAGAAATAACTCCAACTACAGAAACAAAGACCTAGATGAGAAATTGGCAGCAATACTAGTCAAGACATTAGTAGGTTACCAGCTGGGCAATTATAAAAGCCCCAACAAGAAGTAGGCCAGGACGTTCGACGAAAGACCAACTTCGAGATCGAGTAACAAATATGAGAGCCTGACTAACTGTACTGACTTGCAGGTAAATTGCAGAAGCAAGCTTGTGTGTTATAACCAGACGCGCTTCAGCAGTGTGAGCTGATGCTTTATTCAAGTGCGAAACTCCAAATACCCTCTGCATAATGACCAGGTAACTAAATTAACCAACCTATGAAACTACACCAGGCACACGACACAAAAGGAAGAAAACTACTACGTCACCCAAAACCTCTCAGAAGCCAACAACGAAAGAAAAAGACTGCAAGTGAGGAAACCACAACCAGTATGTTTAGGTCCAAAATAATCTAAAGTTGGTCAAAGCAGAAATGCTTACCGGGAAGAAATCAGTCTCATATGCTGCCCAGAAAAATATGACTGTCATCATGGCCAAGTAGCTACCAATGACAATTCCGGTGGCAAAAATCTCAGCAAGTTTCCAGCTGTCTGGCAAAGGAGATGGCTTTACCCTATCTTTTGATATGGTCATAATGGTACCTGCCATGTTTTAATGGAGGTCAATTAAAAAGAGAAGCTTGTCATAGATGAACTTTCATGTCTTAGATGACAAACGGATGAGGATACAACTAGCATATATCAGATTGTCTTTTCAAGATTAGTAAGTACATCACAAGAGATTCAAGGTAATTAAAAGAACATGTCGAACAGCTATCAAGACAGAGCTTTTTCCTCATCCAGAAAAAAGGAAACTTAAGCGGCAGAGAAAAGGAAGGAAAAATTATGTCAGAAGTCCTTCGTCCAAACCACCACCCAGGCAGGGCAAACATTGGATTTATAAAAGAGAACATCAGTTAACGCCTCTTATCTCAACACGACTAATTCGTCTATCAACGGAAATGCCAGCTTTGCAAAGTACCAATCTATCCTTTAGTGAAACTTCCAAGACTCACTTTATGTGAACATTTTCCTCAAGGAACTCTATGAGTAAACTTTCTATACGAGACAACAAAGATGGCACTGAGAAGAGAGAACAGTGAGTTACATTCGTAACAAAAGCCGTCATAATAAAAACTCCAACAAAAACCGAAACAACTATGAAATGAGAAATTTTACCATCATTGAGTATAGCAATAATAAGCACCATGAAGGGTGGGAAATCAAATTTCCATAAAAGAGCCAGCAGCATGAAGCCAAGCTGTAATCACGAAATGAAAAGGGTGAGCAAACAGCTGCGGAAAATTAAGACAAGCCATGAAAAAGTTGTCCGTACAAATAATATTATGAGAATCAAGGAACTTACCACAATACGAATAGTAATAGAAACGGCATAGATCTGCAAGGGCGAAAACTCAAATAAGAACACACAAAATAAAAAAATCTTAAGGGCAAGGTGTTAACGTATATCAAACACTCATCAGATAAGGATATAATCTCTTTGCAAAACATGTATAAGTAATAGCCAGAAAAAGTAACACATAAGGCCATAACTAGAATAATCAAATTAGGCAGTCATGATTTAACAAGTAACAAACAAAATACCCATCTAAGCAAAAAAATATTAAAAAAAAGGAAGAAGACAGAGAGGGGGCGAGGGGGCGAGGGAGAAGAGCAACAGATGTCTTACAGTGTAATTTTTCATTCTCTGGAAGATTGCTCGACTGGTTAGAACGGCGCTAATAATAACACTAAGACCAGGCTCAGTGAGGACAATATCAGAAGCACTACGAGCAGCATCTGTTGCATCAGCGACAGCTATCCCAATATCAGCCTTCTTAAGAGCTGGAGCGTCGTTGACACCATCCCCAGTCATCCCACAAATATGTTTCCGGGCTTGCAACCGCTTGACTATTTCATATTTGTGTTCTGGACCATGTTAAAATGCCAAAACCATCAATATATGTCAGAGACTAGAAAAAAAATGCCCCATTCATCAAAACACATGTATCCTTCTACCCAGAAAACAAAATCAATCATGTAGCTTGACAAAGCGTTAAAGAGTGGTGTTTTACCAGGAAAGACGCCAGCGAATCCATCAGCTTTTTCAATCAGATCATCTATTGGTAGAGAAGCAATTGACTCATCCTTGCTCTGACCGAGTAAAGACGACGAAGGGTACATGTTGGTACCCATACCCAAGCGACGACCAGTTTCCTTTCCTATGGCCAGCTGATCACCTGATGATAGAAATACAATTTTTAACCAAGACAATAGGATTGTACTCATTTGCATTGACTTGCATTTACACAAGAAAATAGGAGAAGACCTTAACAATACATACCAGTGATCATCTTTACGTTTACTCCGAGATTCAAAGCCCTTCTTATAGTCTCCGCACTGTCGTGTCTTGGTGGGTCAAACAGGGGCATGAGACCAATGAACTGCCACGGGCCTCCTGGACTTTCTTTCCTTCCTTCTGGAACTTCCTGAAACAACAGGAAGAGAGCATCACAAGAACATTCTCAGAAGCAATTTAGGTCCGCCTTGTTTAACATAACCCTCTGTTTATGGGGTGGAGTCTTACTTGGTATGCTACCGCGAGTGAACGTAAGCCTCGTTCAGCAAACTTATCAATAACTGCATGCACTCTTCGTTCTATGTCAGACTTATTATGAGCAAGATGCAATATCTGCAAATCATACAATGCAATACAGTAAGTAGGACGGAATATAAATCAAGATAACACTAGAACCGCTAGTAATCAGACTTCACCAACATACCTGTTCAGGAGCACCTTTGCTGACACGATGCATTTTACCATCACTGTCAAGGTAAGTCAATGCAGTTCTTTTGTCGGTTGGGTTAAATGGTAGAAAGTGTACCTCAACAACGCCAGCCCGAGCCTACATAGAGTGCAATTACGAGTTAAGCAAAATGTTGGAAGTAGCAAATTCTAAGAAAATAAAAACCAAAATATTAACCAACTAACCTCTTTGGGATCAGCCAGCATGCCAACAATGGCTGCATCTATTGCATCTTGGTTTTCTGTTCGAGAAGCTCGAGCTGCCATTAAAACAACAGTATCGGCATCTATTCCTTTCGTAAACACCTGAAAAAGAAAACAATTTGACCTTAACAGCATGAACTACAATCGCAACTCAACAAGAGAAAAGAGACCCAAAACTTACGTCAATTAGATTCTTGTCCACTGTGAGCTTGTTCAATGTCAATGTTCCAGTTTTGTCACTGCAAAGCACGTCCATACCAGCCATCTCTTCTATTGCAGTCATTCTTTTGGTGATGGCTCCCTATAGACAGTCCAGCACTTTTACTACATAGACCATTAAAAGAGTCAAAACGGACATCCACAGGCTAGGAGAAAAACCAACCTGCTGAGCTAGACGATGTGAACCAATAGCCATTGTCACTGATAGAACAGTGGGCATGGCAATAGGAATCCCTCCAATGAGAAGCACAAGCAGATTGTCAATTCCAGGGCGATATTTACGGCGTTGAATAGGGTACATGACAATAATTTCTACCAGCATCCCAACAGCGATAGAACATATACAGAAGTTTCCTATTGCAGTTAAAACCTAGACAAAAAGAGAACATTTAAGACTAAATCCAACAATGCAAAGAAGAAAAATCTGTCAATTGAATAACAAACAATTTGTCAGACGTCCATACCTTCTGGAAATGACCAACTTGATTGGTGGAGTCAACAAGGTGAGCAGCCTTCCCAAAGAATGTATGGACACCAGTTGCAATGACAACGGCTTCAATTTCTCCTTGTTTGCAGGTAGAACCAGAGTATACACCATCCCCGGGGCCTTTTGTAACTGGAAGAGACTCACCGGTCAAAGCAGACTGCAGTTGGAAAACGTCAGTAAACTAACTGCAAATGATGTTGTCACATGACGAGTATATTTATACGAGTAGTTTGCACTATGAACCAACCTGGTCAATTTTCAAAGGATCCCCATCCAGAAGACGAGCATCTGCTGGAACTATATCCCCTAGTTTGATACTAATAATATCACCAGGAACCAAAACTGCAGCATCCTCCTCATTCCATTTCCCATTACGTAAAACCTTAACACAACATCACAGTACAACCCCCAATATAAGGAACACAAATAGTACAACTTTTAAAATAAAGAGCATCAATCATGCAGACTACAAAAACCTATGAAAAGCACCAATAATCAGGACTACTAATAACTGCATCAGCAGATATAACCAGTAATTCGGGTGCAAATACCTTTGCTTTTGGGGCCAAACGAGCCATGAGAGCAGCGGCCGCATTACCGGCATTGTTCTCCTCAATGAAACTGATTGTAGAGTTAATCACCAACAAAGTAATGATACCCACAAAGTCTTGCCAATCAGGAGGCTTTCCCTGAACATAAATACATGGTATTTTAATCAGTAACTCTGTAACATCACCAACTGTTACTTCCATCAATATTCCAAGCAAAAAAAAACTGAACATTTGCAAACAATATTCTCACCCCTCCATTAGCAAGTGCAATGGCCATGATAGCAGCTGCTTCCATAACCCATGACAGAGGGTTCCACATAAACCCCAAGAATTTCAAGAACTTGCTCTCCTGTAACACACCCCCACAACTTAACAATGAGAAAAACACTAAAATGGGTTGACACTTATAACACCACAACCACTAAAATTCACAAATTTCCAGAAAAACTCTTCTAAATGCACAAAAATAATAATAACTTCTTAAGAAAATTACACAAAAAAGTAAACCTTTTTCTCCTCAAGTTTATTGGGCCCAAAAATTTCCAATCTTTCCAGAGCACCATCACTAGTTAGACCCTCTTTGCTACATCTTAGATTCTCAAACACTTCTTCAAGAGGTATATTCTCCTACAACAACAACCAACACACAAGTTACAAAAAAGTAACAAAATTTCACACAAACAACTAAAAACAACCAAACCAAAAGCAGAATAAAAGGCAACAGATCCATCAACACACCAAATCAACAGCCTCTTTGAGCACAGCTTCCAAAACCTCAGACTTTTCATCACTTGCCATCTTTTCTCACTTTCTTTGTTCACTTAAAGATTGTGTCTTTTTGCCTTAAAAGAACTCAAGTTGAGATCAAAAACCCATGAAAGAAGCAAACTGCAACAGAAAGACCATGAAAACATTAACAAGTCAAAGAAAAGCAGCAACTTTGAGAAAATTAAAGACTACCCACTTTAAAAAATCACATCTTTTTCAAGAATCAGTAGGTAGGATTTGTTTAGAAAATAAAAAAGATACAAATGAAGCTTACCCAACAACAACAACAACACTACCCAAAATTTCTAGAAATGCTACTCTCTCTCACTATAGTATAGTACTAATGCTAGTAGTAGTGCTCAACTAGTAACAGTTGATAACCTCCCCACACTATCTATCTGCCCCCTCACATTTTCCATTTTATAATAATGTTGGTTATTTTCTTGTTACTATTATTATATTTTTGTAAGTTTTTTTTCCTTTTTTGGTCTATAAGAAGTCGCAAAAAATGGTACAGACTCGAGTCGATTCCTAGTCATAACACAATCGTACGAATGGTATTGATTTGAGTCGATTACTAATCATAACACAATGTTTCCACGACTTTACTAATTGTAACTTGAATTATAGGTACCGCATGTAGTTTTTTTTTTTCCACAAAGAATAGTATGGGCTCGAGTCGATTTCAGGAATAACACAATCTTTTCACGACTTTACCAACTTCGACTTAAATTATAGATACAATTTGCTAATGATTATAATAAGTAACGCCTGGCTGAAAACGGCTTTTTAACTTTGTGAGTTGTAATTATATTCATTAATTAACATATATTATATAATTATAATGGAAAGCTACGTATAAGGAAAAGAACTGGAAATTTGGAGTGGTGTTCCACTGTACCACCAAGACCCATGTGCCTCCAGCATTATTGATTTATTCAATAAATGAGAGCCATTTTTTTTTTGGAGCCAATTGATTGATTACAAACCATCCTTTGATACAATGATTTTTTTTTGGTACATAGATAATGATACATGTTTAGGCGTTTAAGGTAATTAATTATTATTATGTATTGCTTTAAAAAAAATTATTATGATGTTTTATTATTTTCTTCTTTTTTGATTTGATTTTTCATTATGCAAAAAAGGGTAAGGAGATTGATATGATGGAAATGTAGAGGCAAAGTGTACGTTTTCTTTAATCTTCACCTAACCTGAAGATTAACATATTTAAAATGAAAAAATGAATAAAAGATTTATAAAAGGGTCAAAATATTGACAATTTACTGTCAATGTGACTGCTGACTAGAGTCTAGGGTGGTTAATATAATTGTTCCGTACGAAACGGACTCCTGAAATCAATGATAATTGAATTAAACTAAGTTTGAACCATGTCATTATGTGCTTGTATAATCATGTGATGGTTCTGCAAAGTTATGATAATTTTGATTCTAGGACTATGATGCACCAAACAAGATGATTACTTTTGTGTTATACATATGCTTGTTTAGGTGAGTCATTCAATGTACGTACCATGTGGAATGTTATCAATGGACAAAAGGGTATTTAGTGACCATGACAATGACAACAACTTTAGAGTAAAGGGTATAGTAGTGGAGGAAAGAAGATAATTTTTCTCATCGTATGTAAATGTTACTTGCATTTTGCTCATTCTTAAACTGTGGTTTTGCTATAACGTAACCCAAATATTTATATGAGAAGATTATTTTAAATATCATTTTATTTGATCTAATTACTTTACACTAATAAATCTCAATTTTCTATTTATGTTAATTTTTCTATGTGTGCTACTAATTTCCCTTTCAACTTTATCAAGAGAGTCACTTCTACTAGACTTGACAAACCGTCTTTATTTCCCTTATCATTGTCAAACAACATCATTTCCCCTCCATATCCGCTCAACATCATTAATTTATCTTACATACACACCCCCCCCCCCCCCAAATCCATAATTTCTCCATTTTGATATGTGAGATGGAAGATCTAGATGAATGTGTAAGGTTGAGATAAAGGGTGATTATAAACAGAAATGATTTTAATTTCGGAACATCATTTGAACCGTTGTCTCATCTATATCTATATCTATATCTATCTATCAATCTATCTATCTATCTATCTATATCCATATAATAAGTACAATTAAAAGGCGTTGAATGCATAGGAGCATGCCACGTGAGCATGCCACATGAGGTGATGACATGGAATCTTACATGGCATACATTAAATGTAGGTTCAATTATTAAAATCATGATTAATGCAAATCAATAATTGAAATTTCATTTACAACAACATAATAAAGCATGAACAATTACTATCCTCTATCAATCTCAACTAAGCCCTAATGTATCTATATAAAGAACGTTTTTTTCGTGTACAAAATAATTTTTCCATTTATAAAGCTGATCAATTATGCTGGGAATCACATATATATAATTTTTACACTATAAAACTAGAAAAACAAGCTCGCACAAATATCACCACCACAAAAAAAAACATGTCTAAAAACATGAAAAAGGAAAACACATTAGTCATATATAAGAACAAAGCCATCAAATAATGAACAATACAACAATAATTAATAAATAGCAAAAGTATCAACAATAACATGATCGTGCATCGCACGGGTCCATTACTAGTTATATTTAATGATAAAGCGTAACCAAATATTGTTCTTTAATCATGAAGACATTACTTTAAAACTTGAGGGATACATGCTGAAATATATTTTCAAATTTGGAAACGATATAGAAAATAAATAATCTAATGTACACCAACTGGAATTCACCTTCTTTTTTCTTCAATTGTTTGACTTGTATATATTGTATTAGTACGAGAGCTAGGTTTTTACCTTGAAGAGGGCTCCCCTTTACCATATCAAAAAAAAGGAAAATTTTGGTTAGTTGAAACTCCGTATAGAAGCACTTGCACTAAATGTTTACATGTAATACTCTCTTAGTACACTTGTTTTTAAATACTATTTGGTATCACACTTGATCATTAATTTAAAAAAATATAATTTAAAAAATTAAAAATTTGAATAATTAGAATATATTGTTAAAAGTATATATTTATATATTTTTAAATTGCTTATTGAGCTATTAGTGGTTAATATTTGACATTGAAAAGAGTGAAAAAGGATGTAAGATATTCATTGGCGGGAGATATGTCAACTCAAAAGTTAACATGGTTTAAGGTTTCAACAATTGAAAGCAGCCACCTAAGCCTTTTTGACATTGTAATCTAGAAGTACGACCAAAATTATCTCTTATCGAATCAAGCTATTTAGGTCTTTTTAAAACACTATAATGTGGATAATATATAACCGATGATGAGCAACTTTTCATGGACATAATCCTCTTTATAGGATCATACTTAATCACTCACTTAGTAAGGGAGCACATGGTAATAGGAAGCAAAATAGTCATACATAGTATGACACAAGTATTGAAGGAGGTGCAAAATCATAGAAATTTAGTATTAATCTAATTTACACATGCAAATAAGTGAATCTTGGATTTCTTTTTATTTTTCATAACTGATTGCAAGAAATAATATTAATAAACTATGGTATATGCACCCGTATTAACAACCTAGCTAAGCTTAAACAATACGAAAGCATTTCCAAAAGGAAGCAATAAAAGTATCAAAATGACGATTTTTAACCACTTTATAGGAAGGATTGAGAAGAGTCACACAATTATGGATAATTGTGCAAAAGAAGTTCATAATTAAAATGTTTTGTGCAAATTGATTATAAGTGAATAAAAAAAATTGGAATATTAAATTAAATACGCATAAATTTATACAGTTCGAATTATATAAAAAAGATGCGATACGCGTTTGGTTAGCTTTTCTTTGTAGGCTTGCTACTCGTTAATTTAGGTCTACTATCTAAACAGCCTTTTGTTTTTGGTTTATGCTACCAAGTAGGCAAGTACCAACTAATGTACCTAAGTTCCAATATGATGAAAGAACGAAGTGATAGATCATAAATGAAATCGGAGAATCGATCCAATAACGGAAGCATGAACATGTATGGCCATGTGGCACATGTCTTTTCTGCTAGAGAAATTATCTTTCTATTTGGCTTGCATGGAAGAGGGGAGATTTTGCTCCACTTAGAAATCATCCAAATTATGCAAATGCCAGCTATCAGATTAATCTACGCCACATGCAATTTGTCTCATCCAAACACTAAAGGTCGTACAGACCCGTACTACTTGTCCGTACCTGACCTAGAAAGCATTTAGCAACCTGGCATTCGATTGTCGTTGTTGATTACTTGTTCATTATAAAACTGGAAAGAGCAACTTGGCATATTGCATGGAATCTTGATTTTTAAGTTATAATAACTTGAACCACTTCTTATAAAATCGTTTATTTTATTTGTCTTGAATGTGTACACATAAAATCGTTTATTTAAAATTAAAAAGAGACTCGTAAGGTTTAGTTTCATATTAAAATGACTATTTATAATTTTAAAAGGATTATTACAGTTTCAATATGGGGTATTAGTACTCTAACTTAAAGTGATCAAATTATACATTATTTATAAAAATCATTTTAAATTAATCTATAACTAAATCAAGTATTAACATGAACTTATATAGTACGAATTACTCCTATATCTTGTTGATTTATGCAAATAAGAGTAGATATATGTAGATGGTATCATTGTCTACAAATTTTTCAATTTAAAAGTTGACTTGAAGCACATTATACATATAGGCTTTTTGTTAAAGTAGTCAATGACTACTTTTGCTTAGCCATCAAATGAATAGTTAGTCTTAAGCCACCAAAGCTATAGTTATGTGAAAAATGTATTTTACATATGTGTAATTGACTAATTAGATAATTCGTGTGAAAGCCACAATAGGAATAGTAATATTTGAGCTATATATACCCTAAGTGTGGGATGAAGCTTAGTGTATGAAGTGAGTTAGTTTTCATTAATATACCAAATAAAAGAGAAATGTAAGTGTAAGAGAAAGTGTTAAGTATATTTGTAAGTTTTATTGTAAGGTTATAAGGTTATAAAGAGTTTGTATTTGTGTATATGAGAAGTAATATCCAACATGTGGCATCAAGAGCAAGGTTGATCCATTACCTGTGAAGCTTTTGATTGCATCAAAAGCTTCCGCCAATGTTGTTGAGCTTAAAAATGAATGTCATGTAAGTGTTTAATTAGTTGCTATCCATTTTAGTTGTTGGTATAAAGTGAATTAGATTTTTTCTATTCTTGCAGTGTTTGTAATGTATAACAAGAGTAAAATTATGTGTTCCATAAGAGTGATAAAAAATCCTTAAATCTTTTCCATTAAAAAAAAGGGATTAATGGTATTTGATAAGAGAGGGGAGATATAGGCTGTGTGCCAAGATTATGTAACTAGTAGGCTGTGTGCCTTAGAAAAGACTGTGTGTCTTGAGAAGAGTCGATCGGCTGTGTGCCATATTAGTGTCAGTGGACTGTGTGTCGCTGATAATTGTGAAGACCAGAAAACTGTGTCGCTGGTAGTTGAGTTGACCAGAAGACTGTGTGTCTCTGGTAGAGTAGTGACTGTGTGTCACTCAGAGTGTCAGTGTGTCAAAAGACTGTGTGTCATTGGCATTGTTGCTAGTTAGTGTACTGTGTGTTATCTACCTGGTAAGTCATTGTTTGTGTTAGTGAGTTGTGTGCTACTAGCAAAATCTTGGTGATATATCTCGTTTAGATGGCGGATCTTGCGAATTCGTCAAATGAAGTCAAAGGGAACTATAAGGAAACTATGAAGAATAAAAAAAGAGAGCAATGTGTTGCAGTAGGAAAATGGAGGAAGAGGAGCACAAAGCCCAGGGGAGCCTGACAAGATGATCTAGACGATGGTGGCAACAAGAGACAAGATATTAGGACATGTTATGCATGTGAAAGAAAATGCACATAGCTCGTTTTTGTCCCGATCGAGTCACTGAGGGAAATACAACTACAACATCCAAGGAGAAGGATAGCGAAGATTAATGGGACTTTGGAGTAATGTGTGCTATTTGTGTTCCTAAGGAGAACGACAGTGTCAAGTTTGAAGATGATAACCTCTAAGAGTAAGTAGTCATTGTGGGGGAGTGTTAAAGTAGTCAATGACTACTTTTGCTTAGCCACCAAATGAATAGTTAGTCTTAAGCCACCAAAGTTATAGTTATGTGAAAAATGTATTTTACATATGTGTAATTGACTAATTAGATAATTCGTGTGAAAGCCACAATAGGAATAGTAATATTTGAGCTATATATACCCTAAGTGTGGGATGAAGCTTAGTGTATGGAGTGAGTTAGTTTTCATTTGTACACCAAATAAAAGAGAAATGTAAGTGTAAGAGAAAGTGTTAAGTATATTTGTAAGTTTTATTGTAAGGTTATAAGGTTATAAAGAGTTTGTATTTGTGTATATGAGAAGTAATATCCAACACTTTTGATTTTAATAATTTGGAAGGTTTCATGAAGCAGACAAAATATTGCATTTCGATTTTTGTAAATACGAGAAGTATATATCTCTTATTTTGGGTGCTGATAAGAGAAGTATATCTTTATTCTTGTAGACGGTCTACATGTAGTGGTTGTACACATGTTGATGTGATTTACTACCTGCCTTTCACATCTTGCTAAATGTTAGGATATGAGGTAATATCTTAACTTGGACACTCAGATGTTTCATATTGCAGCAGTTGTTAGAATTTTTGATTTGCGTCAGTTAAATCAGAAAGCTATTGATCAGTATTTTGATATTAGTCCACTAGATGACTAGATCTGTTACTTAGGTTCTTAAAACCGTGTGCCATGTTTTCGACAATAACTATTTTTTAATTAGCTTAACAATGACAAGCTACTCAAATTTAATTTGTTCCTTGCATCAAATTCTTATAGCAATGTTGTTGTAATGAGCTTGAAGCATGGCAAGGTGCATGTCAATGTTGAGGGAGGAATTTGATGCCTTTATTGCTACTGCAACGGCTGAGACATCGATGCAGCTTCCCCTCTTCCTTGATGGAAGTGTGTTTGGTCTGGGGTAGATGCTCAAGGGTTGAGTTGGGGATATGATCGATAGAGATGCATCGAGTGATTATCAGTTTGATCGTCAATCACAATTTATTTTATCTTTAAAAATAAAAAATATTATAAAAAAATTTGTCAGAGGATGACTACCAATTAAACTATAGTAAGCATCCGATAGGTGAACACTATTTTCCGATCAAGTGGTGGTCTTTATGTAGTTGGTTTTTGTAATCTTAATCTGTTTGTAATCTCCTCTCTAAAGAATTTTATCGTATGTGAAGTAATATATATTGATGATTTCTCTTGGTACATTTAGTTTCTTGATAGTGCCCCTTAATTTGGCTAATCTTGCAATGGATGAGATTATATATCATCAGAAAGTCTTGAGAAAGACCGTCTACTTTTATCTTAAAAGTAGATCAAGCTATGCTAGCCCAATAAAGACATATAAATCTACAACTCAATTTAGGCTTGTACATAGCTTAAGAAAATTAGCTTGCAAAGAGCCGGTCAACTTTTATTCTAAAAATAAACGGTCTTTTCAGATAATTTGTGAAATATCATCTATTTTGGACCAATATTCTAATTGTGTCGTTATTGGGAATTTTATAAAGAAGTAGCTCAAGTGGCTAATTAGCTTGCAAAGGTATACTTCTTGGGACCTTACCTATACATTGTTGGACTAATATTCAGGGGTGGAGCAATTTTGTGAACTGAACAGTGAATAATAAGCTTGTTGAGGTATCTTTTTTTTGTGTGTGTCTTAGGAGAATCCCCACCAGTGTAGAGATGATATCATTCGGGGTACAGAAGGCAACGGTAGCCCCTCCCAAATTTGGTTGCTCCGTAAGCAAGAGTCAGGATTCAAACCGGTGATCACTTGTTTAAGGGACAAGAGCCCTTACCACTCACACCAACCAACTTTAGTTGTTGAGGTATCCTTATTGGGACCTAACCTATACACTGTTCGACTAATAAAAAAGACTAAGAGGGGAAAGTAACCTCAATACCACATAAATAATAACATAAATTCCAAGAAAATCAAAATCATTATAAAATAGATTTGACTCAATTATATCACAAATCATTTAAAGTGATAGCCTAATTTTAAACTTAAAATTATATCAAGTCGCAAATTGAATTAGTGTGATCACTTTTTACTAACATTATAATAAAAATTAACTATTTTATACTAAAATTAGACAATCTAGTAGAAGATTTTTTTAGTTAATGGTCAAAATAACGCTTCAAAGTGCGTAAAATAAGCAAATGGAGCTAAACTATTGAAAAAAGAGGAAGTAATTCTAGCTTTCTAGGTTATACTACCATACCAACCAGCTTTTTTTTCTTTTTTACTGAACGATCCGTATTAAAATTCACTACATTCCTCTGGTACCCTCTCCTCTTCAAGTAGGCACTCTAGCTACAAACATCAACAGCTGCGACAACAAAATAAAAGAAAACACATCATGTATGTTCAACGAACCAGGATGCTGCTCCATAAAAGCGCAAGAGTGAATACTTACAAAACCAATGACAATCAAATTATAATCAGTTAATCACTCCTGAATGTTCCAGTGTGCTCATCTATAAAACAATACTGTATCATTTCCCAACAAGAATAAAACTTGGATATTGAGGACATTTCAGGGAGACTTAAAGAAGAATTACAAAAGGGTGGAACAAAGTAGCAATGCACAAAAAATGAGGTCAAAAATTAACCCTAGTCTTCCAGTTAGACTAGTATCTTTCTCATCCAGGTGAAAATCCTACAAACATAAACATGGAACCTTCCCGAACCTCCTTGTGACGATAAAACTACTACCTAGCCTATTCTCCTGGGTGAACGCGAAAATCCCAATTCTTCAGTCACTTTCACGCTAGTATTCACAAATTTGCATCTGTTTAGTATTTACATGCGGTAGCAACAGGGACGCTCGGAACCTGGAATATCTTCATGAGCTTCCACCCAAAACTCTACGAAGATCAGCCTTTTGTTCATCAGTAAGCCTTGATGGGTATTTCACATCGAATTTAACTCTCAGATTGCCTCTTTTATGAAGTTCTTTTGAGATTGGCATCCCTTGATCAGGAATGATCATTTCATAGCCAGGTTTAATGATATCTATTAAAGGAATGTAGAGATTTCTTCCATCAAGGGTTGCCAGTTCAAGGTTCTTCCCAGTAAGGGCCTCCAGAAGAGTTATCTCCTTCTCAACCAATAAATCATTACCATCCCTCTTAAAGACAGGATGGGGTTTCTCATCTATCACAAAAATAAGGTCTGATGCAATGACACCAATATCCTGGTTACCCTTCTCAGGAAAAGTAATCTTTGTACCCTTCTTCCAACCCGGTTTTATATCAATCGTCAGTATCTCCTCCACAGTGCGAAGCTTACTGCAAAACAATGACAGTAAAATGGAAAGAAAGGTTATGCAAGAGATGGATACTTTTTTTTTGGGTGGGGGTGG
>CAAKMY010045660.1:0-16865 GCA_901111285.1 Corrigiola litoralis | reverse complement strand
ATTTGACTTTTCATGGTCTTCAAGGCATTACTTTGACCATTATTTAATATCATTAAATATTAATATATGTTGTGAAAAGAAATGTATTGTTAAAGTATTATTCAATATGAATTATATGATACAATTTTTATATATTAATTATATGTAGAATGTTGTAAATTAATAGTCAAAGTTTTAAAAGTGTGACTATGAAAAGTCAGATGGGAATAACATAGTGGAACAGAGGGAGTAACACTTTTGTAAATATTGTTTTCGATTATATATTATTTGAGTTATTGATGGTCGAAGTATAATATCATAGATATTAAATGTCGAAATGAATACTTGCATTTTGTGGAGAGGTCAATGATTGATTACATAGTTTATGTATCGTGAACTGCTTGTGGGTGTTTTGGGAGGTTTAGGATTGATAACTATTCTTTTTAGATGTTTTTTATAGTACCGTGCTGGGAAGTTCGTGTTTTTATGGATACGTATTGTTTTTGGGGTATGGAGGTGTGAGATTTCGCGTTTTGATGAATATGTCATTGTACGACGAGAAAGTCTTGGGAAGACCTTCTACTTTTATGATAAAAGTAGACGGAGCCATGGTGGCCGAAATGCCGAATTAAGAGATATGTATCATTATATCTTTAGTTTGACATGGACTTGTAGAAAGTTTGAGTTGATTTGGCTTACAAGGAGCTCGTCTACTATTATCGTAACATTAGATGGTCTCTTACAAGAATATGTCCAAAATTATACATAGACCCGGGGGTGTATACATTCCACGCCCCATTGTAAATGATTTGCACATATAAGTTAAAGGGAATTGTAATATGCACTTTTAACAATTTGCACATATGGAGTAAAATATTTGCCCATAGCTGAGCTTAATACATTCACATACAGTTTTAATGATTAGCACATGTTACTCGATCCCCAGGGGCATAGTATAATTTACGGAATTTGTGTTGTACAAATTGGCAGGCAGACGTCACATTATCAGCGGAAGAGCTTGAGAGGAAGAAAAAGAAGGAAGAAAAGGTTTGTTCGTAGTTTCATAGCCTTTCTATATTTCGCTGTTGCTTGGAAATTACAATATTGAGTATGATCTTTTAAATATGTCATCCTATTATAAGATGTCATCTTCATAGTCTTTCTTTTTATTTCATGTTGTAGGCGAGAGAAAAGGAGTTGAAGAAGCAAAAGGCTGCAATGAAAGCAGAAGCTGCCAGACTTCAGGTAGTTAACCCAATTCGATTTGTACTTGTAAAGACTATCGATCTTGATTGACAAACGAAACTTTAGTTTATTTTGAGACACCAGTTATAATTTCTTGCATGGGTTTGATAAGACAAGCTTGCTAACCATTCGAATTGTAATTTTGCTAGGCGCAACAAACTTCTAGTACTTCTAGGGCCTCTAGAAGGACCGAAAGGAGGAACAATGATGCAGAAGACGAAGATTTGTCAAATTATATTGATCCAGAGACCGCTCCTGGCGAGAAGAAGCGACTTTCTCCTTTAATGGCTAAGCAATATTCTCCAGCTGCTGTGGAAAAAGCGTAAGTAGTTTTTAGTCTTTGACAGTATAAGTATGCTTGCAGCTTGCTCAGGCTCATTTCTTTAAATGACTCATTTGTTAGGTGGTATGATTGGTGGGAGAAATCTGGCATGTTTGTGGCAGATTCAAGTAGCTCGAAACCACCTTTTGTGATCGTGAGTGCCAATTCAACTCGCTTTAATTCAATTGTTTCTAATATTGTTGTTTATGCGTTTGTGATTGGTATGTATGTATTGGCATGCGGTTTTAGAACTGGAGATCTTATGAACTGTTGTAATGTGGAAGGGTAAATGGTAGTGTGATTTTCTTGTATCCTTGCGCCAAAAAGCTTAACTGAAGGACTTCGCATCATTGACAAGGGTTTATTTTAGTACATACTGCCAAGTGGCAAGTGCAAACTTTGGCCAGCTGCTACTAGTTCTTTGAATGGACCAGAAAGGCTGGTCAGGTTGACCACTCACATATGTCTCTATGACTCTATGTGGCTGTAAAGTTGACTATCATAACTTGAATGGTCTTTGAATATATATTTTGTAAAACATGAGTTGCTTGCCTTCATTCTACTCAAATGTGGTTATCTTGTGTTTATATGGCCTGTGAAATTTTCTATGCGGTTTATGCCTTGAATTTACTGTTTAGCTCCTTACTAGTTTGAATTATTAGAGGGCTACTTCATATATGTGTTTTCTGGTGGTATTAGCCTGCTCAAGTACTTATGGCATTTTTATGTATGTTTCTTCATCAGATGTTAGGAGGAATATGTTTTGTTTGAAACTATGTTATTATCTTCTAATCTAAGATTCCTGGGTTGCTTGTCATCTATGCCGGCTCGTCCTCCTATTGAAATGTCTGGCCATTGGAAATTGATACCTCTCGATGAGATGGTAGAAAGAAATTATTTTTAGTTTGGATATACTTTTTCTCCTGACTTAAGCTCACGTCGTTTATCTGACTTGTCCTTTTATTGATATTTCTTGGCATTAGAAATGGATACTGTTAATCTGTTTGAGAGAGGAATTATTTTTGTGTTGATTGCCATTTATGCCTGCTTGTCCTATTTTCTTCTCACTGTAAACATTTATCCCTTTTCTTTGCGGAAAGGGGGATGGGGTGAGGGGTTGTAATTTTTTCTCTCCTCTCACCCCTTTGTTAATGTAATTAATATAAATCAAACTTGCATCCTGAATTAAAAATTGTATGTTGTTTGGTGTTAAATGATCTGCTTTGTAGACTGGTTTCAATTGATGTTAATTACAGAACCTTTTTTTGAGACTTTATGAATTTTTTTCGCAGGTGCTGCCACCTCCGAATGTGACTGGGGCCCTTCATATTGGTCATGCCCTTACCAGTGCAATAGAGGTTATGCTTCGAATTATGTCCATATCTTTGCCTTTTCCCATTTCCTTTTGTAATGATATTTTGAGGGAGTAATCTTGTTTACGCAGGATCTAATCATCCGCTGGCGGAGAATGTCCGGATACAATCCATTGTGGGTTCCTGGAATGGATCACGCTGGGATTGCAACACAGGTAATACTTGAGAAATATATTTCAAATTGTATAATAATTCCCCATGAAAAGTATTTTGTAAGATTGCTGGTTGTTTTTGGAAGAATTTGATGTCAAACTTACCTCCACAGATTTGTGGCGGTGTCAGAGAACGCTACCTTATATATTCCAAATTCTTATTTTTTGAATTACAGTAATTCACCTTTTCCATAGGGTCTATTTGGAGAGTTGCATTTAATTTCTGATTTAACTACGACAAAGCATCTTGTTGGGACACAGTGAGGTGTGGATTGAATCAAATCGATAAGTTTTCTAAAGAGATTGGTTTTGCTGCCGTATATGCTTCTTTGCATTTGTGACGATCTGTCTGCTTTTTTTTTGTGTAGTTATATGTTTGTCAGTTTGTTTATGGCCGTCCATAAGGGCTTGAACGAAGTTGCCCTTTTCCAATAGGACCATCACTGCCCTCCATTTCCTACTGTATCACCTTGTATCATTTTTTTTTTGGGATTTTGCTGGTCTCATCAAGCTTTGGGTATAAGGTGTGATGAACATCCAGAAGCATGATCACTAGTGATTGACGCATTACTTCATCCCACTGTGTATCTGCTTACCTTTTATTTAATTTTTGAATGATAATGCAGCTGGGCTTACTGTAGTTTGCTAATTTTTCTTACAGGTGGTTGTGGAAAAGAAAATTATGCGTGAACAGAGATTGACCAGGCATGATCTTGGCCGAGAAAGATTTGTATCTGAAGTGAGATTTCCTTATATTTGTTTCAGTTTCAAATAATCCATTGCAAATGTAGATTAAGCGCCATTAAGGTAAACATTTAACCTATTTAATTTTTTTTGAAAAAGGTTTGGAATTGGAAAAATGAGTATGGTGGCAAAATCTTGAAGCAGCAGCGTCAACTTGGTGCAACCCTTGATTGGTCCAGAGAGGTGGGGGCTCATTTCATTTGCTGATTGATTTTTTTATAATGCTGTTTTTTTGTTGGCTGTTAATTTCATTATGGCTTTCTTTACCATTATTAGTTCTCCATTTGCAGTGTTTTACGATGGATGAGAAACGATCAAAGGCAGTATCAGAGGCGTTCGTAAGGCTGTTTAATGAGGGCCTTATCTACAGGTATTCTTAATATGAGCTACAGGGTTCTTCCCCTCTGTCTCAGACTAGCAGTTGTCACTTTGTAACATGATTATAGTAGTAGTAACATTCACAAATCGGAATAAAATAAACAGATTAATGATATCCTTTAGTGTCAAAGTACCAAGAGTTATGAACCGTGCCACATACTGCTATATCAACCCAGTTATATGTCAAGTTTTACCTTCTTTCTGTGTTTCCCATTCAGGAAAAACAAACAGCAGGGTAAAAGGGGAATTTTCCAACCCGCTTTGAAATACCGAAAGCATAGTGAATCACCCCTGTTTTAGACTTTTTTCTTTTCTCTCTTCCCTGTTCTAGCTCTTACTTTCTCATTTGAGTGTTTAGCTTCTCTAATTGCCTTAATCTCCTACTCGTTACATATTGCGTTAACTAACTTTTTGTTTTTGTTCCTATTCATTCATCTATAATTCTGTGTGCTGCTTATATTTTTTGTTGTTTTGTCTGTAGAGTGTATTCTTTGTTCTCAATCTACTGCGAAACTCAAAAGTGTCCTTGTATGTATTATTATTGATTGAATCTAGGTGTTGTAGGTCTATCCCAGCATCAGACTCTTGGAGTTTTACCTAGCTTGACAGTGTCTAAAACGTAGTTGCTGGGTTCCTTTTAAATAGATTGTAGATTTGAATTCCTGTCCTTGCTTCATTGTTATCGGTAGCAGTATTATTAATGATGCCAAAATAATTTGTGGTGGTTTTGCAGGGATCTCCGATTAGTTAACTGGGACTGTGTCTTGAGGACTGCAATTTCGGATATTGAGGTCAGTTCTCTCTTATGGACAATATAGTTACTAGATAGTTTATATTTGTGCGGAGTTTCTGAAAAAGGATTTGCAGGTGGACTATTTGGATATAAGAGGAAGGCAATTGTTAAAGGTTCCTGGATATGAAGAACCAGTAGAATTTGGCGTCCTGACATCATTTGCTTATCCATTAGAAGGAAATCTTGGTGAGATTGTTGTTGCCACAACTAGAGTGGAGACAATGCTTGGAGATACAGCAATTGCTGTGCATCCAGATGATTCCAGGTACAAACATCTACACAACAAAGTGGCCATTCACCCTTTTAATGGAAGGAAGATTCCGATTATTTGTGACGCAGTACTTGTTGATCCAGCATTCGGGACAGGTGCTGTCAAGGTAGCCAACATTTGGAGCTTGTGGCTGTTATCTTAAATGTCCTCCTCTCTGCCTAAATTGTGTATTGCTTTTAAAATGTGCTTTTCATGTTTTTGTAGATAACACCTGCCCATGATCCGAACGATTTTGAGGTGGGGAAGCGTCATCAACTTGAGTTCATAAACATTTTCACAGATGATGGGAAGATCAACAGCAATGGGGGCCCGGAGTTTGCAGGGATGCCTCGTTTTAAAGCACGTGTAGCAGTTACTAGAGCCTTGGAAGAGAAGGTAGTGTTACGCTACTTGTTACCTGCCTAGTGTGGCTGTATTATGACCTAAATGTAAACACAGTGCTGTTTTATCCTTGTAGCTATGTAGCTGCTCAGTATCCTTTAATTTTTAGGGAAATGTTGTAAATTCAGCAGGTGATTCTGATATTTTATGCACTCTGTTCTTCGGCAGAATATAAGTTCTTAGTCACTGATTTTTAAATCTTACTTGGGACGGGTGTTGAATGGCAATATCAACCTCAAGCCCTCAGGGTCTAGTTACCTCTGTCTCTTTGAGCCCTCTTGATCGGGTCGTGTGAGTCTGTCTAAGATTATTAGAAAAGGAGAGAACTGCGTCCACATTTTAAAATTAATATGTTATTGTCGATAATGCTATATCTTATATTTCATTCGAACACTTGAAGGTTTAACGTGGTAAGACCTAATCTTCCCTTTGATAATTGAGTTTCTATGATAAATGTGAAACCTGCTTCAACTTTGAATCATTATCCTTCCTTTTTTGGCTATTATGATTGTTTTCATATGTAAAGAATCCAATATGTTAAAGGTGTTACTATGTTATTTCAATCTGACATCTGTATTTTTAGATGATCAAACAAAGGCCTGTATTGATTTCACAATTAGCAGTGCTTAAGGTAATTGCCCTTGCCTAAAAAGCGAGGCTGGTAGAGAGGTTGTTTCTCAAGGACGTTAAGTAGTTATGAAAGATAAGCATTAACTATTTACAACTAATCTGAATGCTGCTTTGCTAGTTTTTTTAATACATTGTGGCAAACAGTTAGCTCTCAGTGACTTCTTGTCTGCCTTTTCTCTTATAAAAAGTATTAGTTATTTGAAAAAAAAAAAGAAAATATAATTTGAGGCCTACTGAAAATGGAATTATGTAAAAGAGCTCCATTCTCTATTCTAGGATTCATCCTATGAGAGCGGAATGTAGGAATCGTTGGAATATTTACGATTAGCTACTGATTGTTACATCAATGTGATTATCTTGTTTGTTGATTTTTACCTTTAATACTTGTATGTTAATCAAAGTGAAGCTTCTGACCTTCCTGTCTTAGTCTTTGATAGTTTGATAGAAAATTCGGTGTTCGTAAGCTCTTTAGAGGCAGTTGCATGTCTTTTGTGATTTATTTGCTATTTGCAACTCGTTGTCTATTTTGATTCCTTGAGATGTGTAGGGCTATCATTCAGCCGGTTGGCTCCTTCTTGCTGTTGTCGTTCTAAGTTTGCCTAGTTGTAATCCTGTATATACATATTTGAAAAGTAAGTAGCTGAGATTTTATTTATAGGGGTTATATAGAGATGCAAAGGACAATGAGATGCGGCTTGGCATTTGTTCAAGGAGTAATGATATTGTGGAGCCATTGATAAAACCTCAGTGGTATGTTAACTGCAATAGCATGGCAAAGGATGCACTTGATGCTGTCATTGATGAGGAAAATAGAAAAATCGAGATTATTCCGAAACAGTATGAAGCTGACTGGAAGAGGTAATGCCTATTTGTTGTTTCTCTCTGGGGTAAAGATATTTCGTCTTTTAGCTGCTACTCGTACATCTCAAAACTCCTTCAAGATTCCTTTCCCATTTCAAAGTGTGTGACTTTTGCTTGGGATATATTAACCTGGGAACAAAAATTAGAAAAGAAAAACTAGTTCACTGATCGGCGCTTCTTTTACATTTAACCTTTCGAAAATATGATCAAGACTTATCTTAATTTTTCTTCTTGATTGGGTTCTCA
The DNA here is from genome assembly GCA_901111285.1 of Corrigiola litoralis. NCBI lineage: Eukaryota > Viridiplantae > Streptophyta > Magnoliopsida > Caryophyllales > Caryophyllaceae > Corrigiola > Corrigiola litoralis. The sequence continues at coordinate 9,490 of CAAKMY010045660.1, read as the reverse complement.
GTCAAAGTAATGTGGTTGTATGTGCCATGTTGGTGGCCTGCTTTTGTCTATGCCACTGAATGCTACGGAATGAAATTTTACAGATGGCTTGAAAATATTCGAGACTGGTGCATCTCTAGGCAGCTTTGGTGGGGTCACCGAATACCTGCTTGGTATGTCACTTTGGAGGATGACAACCTGAAGGAATTGGGTGCTTATAGTGACCATTGGGTGGTTTCTCGAAGCGAGGAAGAGGCACAGGCAGAGGCCGAAAGGAGATTCTCAGGGAAGAACTTTCAGATCACTCAAGATCCTGATGTACTGGACACGTGGTTTTCATCTGCTCTTTTCCCACTATCTGTGTTGGGTTGGCCAGATGCGACAGACGATCTGAAGACTTTCTATCCAACATCGGTTCTTGAAACTGGACATGATATCCTGTTTTTCTGGGTCGCCCGGATGGTGATGCTGGGGACTAAACTTGGAGGTGATGTGCCTTTTAGAAAGGTATGGTTTACTTTGTCATGCATACGGAACTAATGCTATGAACTAGCTTGCTTTGTGATCAAATATCTTTTACCGAAAAAGAAACTGGAAGCTAGTACTTGTTTGGTGCTTATCTCTTATTTTGGAAAAAGGCCTGAGTTGTGCTATGTGGTATGTTGATGTATAAGTCCCTAAACTACAAGGCATATTGAGGTTAAAGCTCTGATATCATGAGGCTTTGTTGTATCCATTTTAGCAGTCCTCTTCTGATTAATTTTGATGGTGACTGATGTTTTAGGTACCTTCATTTTAGTTTGTAGTATGATCTGAGTTTGTTAAGATAGGAATAAGAACGACATATACACTGCTCATTTTATTTTATTTTGTCTACAAGGGCTTAAATTCATTGTGATTAAAGATAATAGGTAAAATCTTTGTAAGGGCATTGTTGTACTGGCTTTTTAACTGATATTTCTCAATATGTTGGCAAAGTGGGAGGTAATGTTGTGTGCAAGTGATGTTTTAATAGTAAGGATATTTCTAATTTAGTTAAATCAATTTAATGTCTTTGATATATATTAAAGGTGGTTCTAAGTGAATGATTAACTCGCCTCTAAGTGCATAATTACCTCAACTCTAAGTGATCAACGACCTTGGCTCAAAGTGAGCAATTACCTTGACTCTAACAAGTTGTTAATTTGACTGAAAAATAATCTTCACTCTAATAAGAGGATTAGTTGACTCTAGCAAGAGACTAGATTTATTGCATTAGCAACAGACTGACTCTAATACAATCTTCCCTACTACCAGTTGGCCACTACCGCCACAACAAGAGAAATGCTATGGCTTTACTGACGGCGAAGGCTACTTAAACAGCACCTTCATAAACTCTCTCCTCTCCTACCTTGCTAAACTCAGTCGCACCTATTTCATTCTCTCTCCGATTGCACACCCCCACAACAACAAATTAACTAGACAATAAGCGACATATATTCACCAATAAACAAAAAGCAAAAAAACTAGATATAAAAAAATGTGGAAGAAAAAGTGGCGGCGGCTTGAGTTCGGGAAGTTGTGAGAGATAGAGCTGACCTGTTCATCGGCGAACAAGGGTTTGATGATGTGATCGCCCGCGGCAATGGTATGTCGTGGTGGTGGCGGCATGGGAAGAGAGAAAGTGGAAGGCAAGGATTTGAAATGTGGGGCTGTGTTGCTATGTGGGGGATTGGTTTTATTTACCTTTTCTCCCTTTTTTTTAACGCTTGGTTTTGAGTGAGTGGATGGTCTGGTTTCATTCCTTTTTCCTACCGTAGAATTCTTTCGTATTTGATCATATATATAGATATATGTATGAAGAAGGTACCTTGCCACACTTCACATGTGACAGGATCCATATTGGTTGGTGCCCTGTTGGTTTGCCTTAATGCTTTTTTTATAGTTTGCAGAAGTTGGTATTTTTTTATCCACAGCTCTAGCAGTGTGAAAATGTTGACATCAGACTTTTGCAGGTCTATTTACATCCTATGATCCGTGATGCACATGGACGCAAGATGTCGAAATCTCTAGGAAATGTTGTTGATCCACTTGAGGTTATAAACGGGATATCTTTAGATGGTCTTCACAGGAGGCTGGAGGAAGGCAACTTGGATCCAAGCGAGCTTTCTAGAGCAAAAGAGGGTCAAAGAAAAGACTTCCCCAGTGGCATTCCAGAGTGTGGTGCAGATGCTCTTCGCTTTGCTCTGGTTTCTTATACTGCTCAGGTCTGTTCTTATTTTAATTAGCCTACCTGATATATTTGACTTGTGTATTTCTTCCCTGATGGCGTCTTTTCTGATACAGTCCGATAAAATCAACCTAGACATACAAAGAGTTGTTGGGTACCGCCAGTGGTGCAATAAACTGTGGAACGCTATTAGGTTCGCTATGAGCAAGCTGGGAGATGATTACACCCCACCAACTGCCATAGATCCTAACGTCATGCCCTTCAGTTGCCAGTGGATACTCTCTGTCCTAAACAAGGCTGTTGATAAAACCGTCTCGTCTCTTGAGGCATATGAGTTTTCTGATGCAGCCAGTGCAGTGTACTCGTGGTGGCAGTTCCAACTTTGTGATGTTTTTATTGAAGTAATTAAACCTTACTTTTCAAGCAATGATGAGTCATTTGCATCTGCAAGAGATTTTGCCCGGGCTGCACTGTGGGTGTGCCTTGATAATGGGCTTCGCCTACTACATCCATTTATGCCATTTGTCACTGAAGAGTTGTGGCAGAGACTTCCTCAGGCAAGAGGTGCTATAAGGAAGGAATCAATTGTCATAAGTGACTACCCTTCTGTTATACAGGTGGGACCTGATATTTAATTACTGGCCTATTATTTTGAAATTTTTTACTTACAGCATTCTTCTCAACCTTAATATAGGATTTAAATTTAGTTTCTTGTGGTCTGTTCTGGCTGTCTATGCTTTTATTATCTGCATTCTGTGCCCTGTCTCTAAAGGAGTTACCTGTGCATTTTAATTTTGCAGTCCTGGACCAATGAAAAGGTGGAGCAAGAGATGGAGCTGATCGAGTCTGCTGTGAAATCTCTTAGGTCTCTTAAGTCATTATTGCCCGCCAGAGAAAGGAATGAAAGGTAGGTTGTCTTTTGTATAATTTTTTTTTCTTTGTTGCTCGATGATTTATGATGTCTATGCCTATATCTTTTAGAACTCTGCCAGAGTACTTGGACGTCTCCTTTTCTACATCAGCATTTTTGAAAAAAATTCAGCTCAACCCAAATGGTCCAAGGAATTGATTATTCATGTTTAGTCTCTGATCTTAGCTGCTGATGTTTCTCTAGACGGACTATTTTCACAATTATAGGAGATTTGAGAACTTGGAATTGCTGGTTGCATTACCCAGGCTATTTTGTGTTGCTAGCCATAGAATGGGTGAGCACTCATTGAATGTGCTACATCTTTCAGGGAATACTGGCAGCAGTTGCTGTCATTTGTTCTTAAGGCATAAGGGCTTATTGGGTTGATATTTATTTGGGAAAAACAGCTGGATGGTGATGATCTGCTTAGTTACCTTTGTTGCTATCATTTACTGGTGGGGATTGGTGGTAGCATGTAGCATGATATTTTATGTATTGAGAATCTGCATTTCCCTGGCAAGTTTATCTTTTATCTTTGTGATTATTACTTGACGAGGGAGTATGTGTTTTTGTTTTCTCAAGGAGACAAGCTTTTGCACTTTGCCGGACTGAAGGAGTTGCTGAAGTCATTCGTTGTCATGAGCTAGAGATTGTAACTCTTGCCGGTTTGTCTTCCTTGAAGGTATGTCATATGCATGTGACTGAATTCTATGATCTTGTCATCCAATGTTTATCTGTTTTTCTTTCTTTCCATGGGAGTATTTTCCTTCTATAGGAATTGCAATTCGTTTGTTAATTTCGTCGAAGAGATAACTTGGCCCAGTTAGATGTAGAATTAACCTATGCTACCTGGACCCTTCATTTTAGCTCCAGTCATCATCTGAGAAAGCTTTCTGTTTTTTTTCTTTTTTTGTAGCTTTTTTTTTTGTAGAAGAAAACATGCTTTAAATTAGTGTGTGAGTCAACATTTATACCCTGATCGTTTGTCTAACCATATGTACCCTTGGTAACCAGAGATACCTGAGTACCTGTGGTCTTGTCCCCGTCCCCCCCCCCCCCTCCGAAACTTGTCAGGGTCATCTATATCAGTCCCGCAACTGATTGAAGGGCATATCTCCGTCAACTTCACCATCACAACCACAAGTGATTCTGTTATTTCCTTGAAAACTCATGGTTTAGGAGGCATGGAACCATTTGGATGGCCATCAGAGATGATCAAAGACCATTTGCCATCTATTGATCGAGGAGAGAGGAGACTAGGGTATTTAACTTGATCACCAATCTTGAAATTGAAGTCTGTTTCCTCATGATTGAATGTCGTGAATTGTGATGGTAAAAGTAAGGGGATTGCACCTCGTGCCCCAAAGTGAGCCATCAAAAGCAGCACTAACACTACCTACCTCGCCACCTCGGTAATAGAACGCAAAGCTTTATGCTCTGTGTTGCCAATGGGCGCATTCACCACATTGCACGTTTGTTTATGCCATGGATCTCGTATGTGTCACGCGCCGCCTTTACCTTGTTGTATGTTTGTTTATGCTCTGCCCTATGCATCACCTCTCGTGTGTCTCTTCTGGTTCTGGAAACCGTAGTCGGCACTGTTTGAGTATCTCCGATCTGTCTGTTACCGTCCGGCTGCATGGTGTTCGATGCTGACCGAGAACCATTGTGTCATTATTGTGAGAGGGCCCTGATTTGCTATGTTGATGGTAGCTTGTGCTGAGATCTCTCCGGTTCACAGTCCTAGCGATCATCAGAGTCTCATTTTAACCTTCAACAACGCCTTGCTGAATTGACAAAGGTTCATTGGTGGTAGTTGCCGGTAATAGATCACCTCAGATCTTTCCCTCAATAAATGCCGTACCTCCAAAAATTTACCCTGTGGATTAGATCTAATTGTTAGCCAGATGAGAACCCAACCAAACCACTTCTTTCTCTCACTTCTCTTGAAGCTCACCGCTTAAGGTTGAAGTACCTTGTGGATCCACTTTGCCATGATTGAGATAATGAACATATGATGTTGTTCTGTATAACCCCTTTCATCGATTGTTTTAAATCAACCACTTCTAACTTTTTCGAAGAGCAAAACCAATCTTCTTCCTTCGACAGTACAGTGATGGGTCTAGAAGAACCCTCTTACCTAAGATGGCCAAGAGACAGAGAAGTACAAGGAAGGGGAGAGAGAGGGAGAGAGACTTGAGAGACTCTGTGAAGAAGGGGAGAAGCCGCTGGAGAGGGTGTTTTTTCCAATAAGCTTTTAAATTTTAGCCAGTATGAAAACAGATATCAGCCAGTTCCTCAATTTTGAACTGGGTGATTAGCTACTCCCTCCGATCCAAAATATATGCTGTTTACATTTTTCCATGCGTGAGCTTTGAGCTTTTCGGCTCTAATGACAGAAATTATAGATGTTGTATTATTAGATTTGTATAAAGTACTTTAATAAGATTGTCCTTTCACAATTTTTACCTTTCTTTTGGGAGATATTAGGAGGTCAAACCTCTCCCTCGAAATTTACAATGACTGATTTTCTGGATCAGAGGAGTATTAAGTTAGTAGCTTATTAGCTACTCCCTCTGATCCAAAATATATGTTATGCATGCTTGAGCTTTGAGCTTTTCAGTTTTGAAGACAGAAATTATAGAAGTTATATTGTTAGATTTGAATTAAGTACTTTCGCATGATTATCCTTTTATAATTTTCACCTCTTTTTTGAGAGATATTAACAGGTCAAACCTTTGCCTCAGTGACAATAACTGATTTTCTAGATCAGAGAAAGTATTAGTTAGCTTAATAGCTACTCCCTCCCTTCCAAAATATATGCTATGCATGCTTGAGCTTTGAGCATTTCGGTTATAAAGACCGAAACATTATCATTTTACTATTTTACCACTTTTTCTAATAGATCAGAGGGAGTATTAGTTGGCTTAGGTTGTGTTCCAAAAAAAAGATATAATGACTGCTACCTAAAGGGGTACGCCAGTTGCACTTCTCAAGCAAGATCTCCATTTTTAAATTCTGAAGTATGATGAGCATCTAGATTGCAGCTTTACAGCTACATCCTAAAATAGTGACGCATGGTAGATCGGCTGTTTTCACAGCTCCTGATCTGTTTTATAAGTTTTATAATTCAACTTAACACCAGAGTTTACTAGGCTGTGGGTCTATTACTCTTTTCAGCTGGTTTTGGGTGTCATGCAATGAGATGGGACAGCAGCTTCCTTGACTGCTCTCAATCTATTAGGTGTTCATGAGTGCGATTCCCTTGTTGGTTATAGCAGAAGTATTGTGTCTGGGTGCTCAATGTCCTGTCATCTGATATGGCACTTTTTATGCCTCAACCTGTAGTTAGATTTCTATCTGATCTTTAACTGTGGTTGATTATGTTTGTATATGTGTTTCCCCTGCACAATGATTGGTTTCTCCACTTTTAGCTATTTTATCAAGCACTGATGGTGTCTGATGTGAAGTTCCATGTAAATAAGTGATGCCAGCAATCTGGTAGTGCTTTGTCTAACCAAAATTAGTTTCAACTTGGAGTGTTTCTTTTCAAAAACCATTTATCTTAAACTCATCATGTACCCACTAGACCACTATCATGGTGGCATACATTTGTTATATATTCAACTAACACAATGATCACCCTCCGCGTTGTATTGGCTAAATATGGTTCTATCTCCCTTGCTTACTGATATTGTTGCCGGTTGCTGCTTCTTGTCGGTTGTCATTTTGCTCTTTATTGTCTTCTGATTTTTCTCCTCTTTGCGGTCTAAGTTCTAATTTTGTTTGACTCACACCATGGGACTTCGCAGGTTCTAAATGAGAATGATGCTGCCCCTGTGGGTTGTTCAGTAGATGTTGTGAATGAAAACATCTCTATCTATCTGACACTTAAGGGAACAATAAATGCGGTAGTAGAGCGTGAGAAGCTAAGGAAGAAGATGGAGGAAACAAAGCGGTGAGTGTTCCTTCACTCTCTGTTTCGTGTTGTATCTTCTTTCATCCATCTGTTTCGTGTTGTATCTTCTTTCATCCATCTGTTTCTCTATGGAGTGCGTTCTCTTTTGTTCAACTTTAGGCTTTTGCTAATTTATACCTTCTATGATGGGAAATTTTCAGAATGATACTCGATACACATGCCCTTGTCTGCCATCCACACCCCTCCCAAAAAAAAAAGAAAAAAGATGAAGGCAGAGATAGAGTAATTTAAAGACGGTAACGACTAAACACAGCACAACTAAAAAATCACTGACAACTATCTTTCTTATTCTACCCTCCCCCTCCCAACATATCTCTCTCCTCCCCATCATCATCCTTAGCTCATCCCCATCCACTCACTCACTTCCTCATCATTTTTTCTTAAAATCTCACCCAAAGACAACACGAATTTGAAGAAAACTTGAATCATTCAACAAAGGTTTTCTTTGATATCTTCGTAAAATGTTTTGCAAAAAAAAGAGAAAATAAAATTGGGAAAGCTGACCAAAGAAGAAAAAAACCATCGGTACCTTTTATTAACATCATTTATCACAACAACATCAACGGTCATCTCTAGCACATCCTCCGTAGCCCTCAAAAAAGCATAAGAAGCCTTAGGCCCTTAGCCACCACTGGGCTTAGCCAGAAATATATTGGACACGCTGCCCTTGAACTGTTTTGACTCCCGTCGGCCTGTCATCGGGAGAAGAAGTGGCACACGAGGCATCACGAATTCCGTCAGCCACTTGTCTGGAAAACAAGAGGGGCCACCACGGCCTCAGCCACAAACCACCAGTCACGCAACCATCCACCAACCCAGGCCCCTCGAATCAAACCCCAACGACACCATCTGACCACCTTAATTGGGATATGCCGAGCTTGGGGGTTACAAGAGAGGAGAAAGAGAAAGTGCGAGGGTGGGGAAAGTTGTGTGTGGTTGAGGAAAGTAGGGGTAGGATTGCTTGATGGTGGCATGGAGGCTTGAGAGGAGAAGGTGGTTAATTTGATTAGGATTAAAGGTATGGATTAGACTACTAAAGTGAGTTTGTGGGTTCAAGTGCAATATTAGTTACCGAGTTGGTATTAATGGCTAAGTGGCCAACACTTGATTGGTAATGCAAAAACTTTGTTCAAATATTAAAGAAGTTCAGTTAGTGGAATCAATGTTATCATTTGGACGGAAATATTTAACTCCGTCTTTGCAGGGCATCGAACTTGTATTTTCTGGTAATCTAGGGCACTAAACTTGGAATATTCAAAATATAGGGCACTAAATTTGGATTACTCCAAAACACAGGGCACCAAACGTAAAAGATTCTTTATAATTTGTCACCAAGTCTCTTCTCTTTTATAACCGAGTTGGTAAAAGATTCTTTTTATTCAGTTAACTCTGGTCCAAAAAGGCAGAGAGTTTAAATTATATACAGCAGTAGATGTGGCAATCTAAGTTCCCAAGTCTCTTCTCTTTTATAACTGAGCTATGTTCGTGGATTGCTCACACTTCCTGTTGTTCAAGTGACAGTGGTCCGGTAGATGCAAAGTGTAAATTATAGTTGCCGAGATAATGATTTCGTTGCTTACATTGTTTGTGTGATTGTGGAACTGTGGCTACTACATATAGGCAAAAAGAGACATTGGAAAAGATGATGGAAGCTTCTGGGTACAAAGAGAAGGTTCCACTTCATATTCATGAAGAAAATGTGGGAAAGCTGACCAAACTAGTACAAGAAGTCCTGTCACTTGAAGAAGCAAGCCAGCACCTTGAACGTGATATTGTTGCGCAGTAAATTGAATAGGTTTAAGTACCGAAGCTTGTATTTTAAGAATAGGAAGAATTATTGTCTGATTTCTTCTGCCTTCTTTTCCAGTATACACAAGGCCTGGCTAGTTTTGAGGCTCAAATATTGAGAAATTGGATAATGATGATGCGATTAACAAATGTATTGTGTTTTGGTCCATACTTACTTTTAATCATAGTCCATTTATTAAAATAGCAGGGATCAAAAACCCGTCACACCCTTTCTAAGTGTCTATGCTCTAACGCTTATAGAAATCGTTTCCTTTCACCTACTGTAATCTTAATTTTATTAATCAGATATGGCTGAGTTAAATTACTTGTGGATTTTTAGTCTTTAGCACTAGCACCCTTTAAAATATTACAAAGTTTCAAAAAAGACATGAAAGTAGATAAAAGTAGATGAGCTCAACTAAATTAATCCAAACTTCCTGCAAACCCCAAGCCCCTTTATTGAGCCAGTTTGCTCTTCTTTACTTTTAGGAAAATTTGTCAGATGTTAACACTATAATTTCGGATAAGAAAAATGCGACATACTACCGCTATTGTAGCTTTTTTCGTAAGATGCTTTGATAAGACAAAGTCGTGTGTGTGTTAAGCCAAATTATTACCAACTATT
>CAAKMY010045658.1:10256-23353 GCA_901111285.1 Corrigiola litoralis | reverse complement strand
TAAGCTTATCAAAGGCCAAATTATCAAAAACATACCATTTACAGACCTATCAAATGCCATATTTTTAAAAAAGAAGTTACACTAAAACATGCCTAAATGATGCAAACCTCAGGGGTACCATGTAGAGAACATGCAAACCTCAGGGGTACCATGTGCAAAACGGTTAAATTTTTTTTCAGATAACATGTCACGTCAGAAATTAATGGCGAAAAGATATCGTCCGTTAGTAGAGGGGTACCATGTGCAGTAAAAAACTAACCTCAGGGGTACCATGTGCGGAAACATAATTTCGTGGATACCACATGCAAAATGTCAAACCACAGGGGTACCACGTGAATTTTGACCGGGGCAGATCAGCTAGACCACTTTCTTCAACTGAAATTGAGTTGGTACTTTGGCTGTTTACCAGGAGTAAAGAGCCCAAAATTCTGCTCAATACCTGCAGACTTAAGGTTTTCATCAAACATTGCAAACAAGTATGTTTCAATGGCTTGTCCTCGTTTCCTAGGAGTTCCCTGCTTCATATGGTTGATTAAGTTTCTATAATAAGTTCCTGCGTTGTCAGGTGCAGCAGCATTTCCACCAGCTGAAGGCCATCCACTTTCTGATACAACAATCGGTGTGTTTGGGGCCCCTGCGCGAGATAGAGCAGCATATACAGCATCTACCAAAGCGTCAAAGAGATTCTGGTACTGTAATCCATTGTTTGAGTCAGTAACAACAGTGCCAGGTGCAGTAAACAGAGCATAGTTGAGACTAATACTCTGTGGATTATTAGTGTAGGCAAAGTAAGGATAAACATTTACTAGCAAAGGAGAGCCATTGTTTCTTAGGAAGTTTATTATCGGAGTTATGAAGGATGAGCTGGTAAAAACACCATTGGATGGTGGGAATGAGTTGGTGATCAAGCTTGTGGCAATAGCGGTTGAGACTTTGATGCCAGCTAAGTTGGCAGACTGAAGGGCTCTCTGAATATTTTGCATGGCTGGAAGAACGGACCCTGCTTCTGCAGCTGAGGGATTGATTTCATTTCCTACTGCAATGTACCGGAAATTGACGTTTGAAGCATACGGAACTACATTGCTTTGGACCCAGCGGTTAGCAGCTGAGGCATCAGAACCAATTGACCGGAGGTCCGTATTAGGGACATCGAGGATAAGACCTATGCCCGATCCTCTAAATGCCTGGAGAGCATTTTGATCAGGGTCATAAATTCTCATCCTTGCTATTCCCCTTGATTTGTACAAATTTATTACGTCTTGCTCAGATGGCAAGTTGTTGCCGTTCCTTCCATAACACACGCCAACTTGTGCCTCTGCATTACACAACACAAAATAATGTATGACTCTGCTTTCTCTTCTAGTAATCTAGTATTATAGTATAGTACTGTATGTGGTTTGAAGCAGGGGATGATACCCAAATTACATGCTTAATGATATAGTACTATGTATATGCACGAATGGTTAGTTTCAATACCAATGCCAAATTCCTAGATTGTGTAGCATACCTGTTAGCTGAAGACTGGGCATTAACAGAACAAGAAGCAGAAAAGTAGCAACTACATATGATTTATTGATCATTGCCATTGAATAAGAACTAGAGTAAAAGAGCAGAAGCATTTAGATTGGTCTTTTGGTTGAATAGATGCTCATACAGATGCCTGTTATATAGGAGAATGCGAGGTCCCAAATTTTCCTTTCAGAGCTGAAAAGTCCACTTCTCTTAGTGTGGTTCAATATTGCAAAGAAGAAAGAAAACCATTAGAAGAGTAATAGAGAATAGTCTAAGAGTACGGCTGGTTGACGTCTAATCACTCCAAACTTGCATTAAATGGCTTGTAAATATACACAACCGATATCGTTTATTCACAGAAATTCCAAGATAAAATTAATATTTTGTGCATGCATATGCCCTCCATCCTTTGTGTTGAATTAAATGTTGACTACATGGGTATACCATTCCCTTTCAAGGTGTAGTATGTAATTATATCGTGTCGGCTTTCATTCTGCCTAAGCTCGGAGAATTTTTTTTGTCCAGGCCTAAGTAGATTGTTGTTTTCTACTAGTCCTTGTTACGGAGTATGACTTAATGCTTCAAAGGCGATTGCAAAGCGACCTAAGCAACCAACATATAGGGGTCACTTTCATAATTTTCAAGGGTAGATTAAAAATCTGAAATTCAAAGATGATAATGAGACTAGAAAAATCCTGATGTGCCTAGGTCATGTAAGAGTCAAGTGACCTGATTAACACGTTCTTCTGAAGTGGCGACCCTCCGTTGTATCAGGGCTTGAAAATTCCAATCTTGAACAGTATCAAATATTGGCCTGTTGCATCAGACTATGACTTTAAGAAGTCTTGCTTGTTAGGTTTTGGAGCATTTCGAGAATTTGTACTCAAATAGTGGGAGGAATTTAGTTGCTAAGATCACTCAGTTCAAGGTGTATTCTTATACATAGAACACATGCCAGAATCTTAATGCATTCAGAGTTTTCTAATAAGCCAGAGTATTAATATACAAAACTTTTCTATCAACATTAGTTTAAACACTGGTTTTATTACCCTCGGAAAAACAATCTGACGGTTAAAAAAAATCTAAACTGCGAATTTGTACACAATAATCATCTGACTACCGGTCTACTTAAATGACAACAAAGGGGGAAAACACAAGCTAACCATGGGGAAATTCGATCAATTTTAGTTACTTTGGCACTGAGCTAATAACAGCTAGCTGTTGTTGAATGGCCAAATAAAGTATCTATAATGATACAATTAGTGTAAGGAGGCGTATTAGGATATAACCATTGATTTCGCCTTAATCATTAGCTTAGACTTTTGATTGAATTGGTCTTTTGACGTGGAATATGGACAACTACATGACATTGGTGCAAGTGTGCAACCGCTACTGCACTGGCCTGGTTTTCAGACTTGATGGACAACATTCCCACTATTACCATATAAACTTCCTTCTTAAATTCACAATCCCTTCAGATCAATTCAAGAATATTGACCCTATCATTTTTTTCTGGGAGAGGTGATATAATTTGCTAGAACATATTGGCCTGAAGATAGAATTATTGGTAGGAGTCCAGAAGACCGAGGTTATATAATTTGCTAGAACATATTGGCCTGAAGATAGAATTATTGGTAGGAGTCCAGAAGACCGAAATTATTATTTGGATGTGTCTGCAAGAAACCATTACAGTTCAAACAAAATTCAAACCACTGCATAATATATTGTCCGTCTATCAAACAAAATCCGACAAAGATACAGTGTGTGTCTAGAAGAACAGTATTGTCTTCGTTTCATTGAATACACAACAAGGATATTATACAAGGGGAACTTCTACATGGGATTCTTTGTTGTTTTGCTTGTTTATTAGAGGACATATGACAACACCTGTCTGTTAAGATCAGCTAAGCTATCTATTGAGTTAAAACTGAGTTGGTACTTCGGCCGTGTGCCAGGAAAGAAGAGCCCAAAGTTCTGCTCAACTCCACCAGGCTTGAAGTTCTCATCAAACATTGCGAATAAATATGTCTCAATGGGTTGGGGTTTTCTGGGAGTTCCCTGCTTCACATGGTTAATCAAGTTGTTGTAGTAAGTCCCAGCATTGTCGGTTGTAGCGGCAAACCCACCAGCTGACGGCCATCCACTTTCTGATACAACAATCGCCATGTTTGGGGCCCCGGCCCTGGCTAAAGCAGCATATACTGCATCCATTAAAGCATCAAAGAGATTCTGATACTGTAATCCATTATTAGAGTCTGTAACTACTGTTCCAGGTGCAGTAAAGAGGGCATAGTTCAGACTAATGCTTTGTGGGTTACCAGTGTAGGCAAAGTAAGGGTAAATATTTACTAACAAAGGAGCTCCGTTATTGTTGAGGAAGTTTATTATCGGAGTCATATATGAGGAACTAGTGAAAACTCCATTAGATGGTGGGAACGAGTTGGTGATCAGGCTTGTGTCAATTGCTGTTGAGACTTTAATTTTGCCTGCTAGATTGACCGACTGAAGGGCTCCAAGAATATTTTGCATGGCAGGGAGGATGTACCCTGCTTCAGGATCAAAAGGTTTTATCTCATTTCCAACTGCAATGTACCGAAAATCAACATCTGAAGCATAAGGTACTAGGTTGCTTTGGACCCAACGGCTTGCTGCTGAAGCATCAGAACCGAGTGACTGGAGGTTGGTCCTCGGGGCATCGAGGATGAGACCTATGCCTGATCCTCCAAGTGCTTGGAGAGTGTTTTGATCAGGCTCATAAATTCGCATTCTCTCTATACCCCTTGATTGGCACAGATTTATTACATCCTGTTGAGATGGCAAGTTGTTGCCATTCCTTCCATAACATACTCCAATTTGTGCATCAGCATCTGCATCACCAAAAGCCACATAATATTATGTGAGTTTCAGTACACTATTCTCTTTGTTGGATATGAGAAACATTGCTTGAACTTAATGCTTAATGGTATGTGAAAGCTAGCATGCTCTTTCCTGTAAAAACCATGCATATTTTTTTTTCTTATAGCAACAAGTTCTTATGATAGATTAATTGGCGTACCTGTTAGCTGAAGGCTATGATTTAACAATACAAGAAGCAGCGAAGTGGCAACCGCAGAAGGTTTTTTATAAATTAGTGCCATTTTGTGAAAACTCGATTTTTGTTAATGTTGATTTAATGGACAGAGACAGGTTTTTTATAGAAACTGGGCGAGCATATCCCTTAGATCAGCTGAGAGAAGTCTAGTGTATTGTTCCACTGAGAAAAAGGAGGTTCAAAAAGAAAAAGGTTCTTACAGCTACTTGACATATTTAGTGTAAATCCACCTAAATGATGTATTTTTTAGCTAAGGATTATATTGAATGGTTTCTGCATATAGCAGCCTCCCCCAACCCTACTGAGATCGAGAAGCCGCCTCACTATTGTTAGGACCAGTTCATATATATGCTAAATAATACGAGGCATTTGCACTTTCATGATAGTAGGTACACTGGATGCAGTTAGTTAATCATTTTATTTTAGCATATAAGCATATGCTAACATCTCTTTTGATAAATAATATTCCCTATGGTAGGATAGCTTACACTATCTCACTTACATGAGAAATATTACCTACATACCGAAAAAAGGAACCGCATACACTGAGCCGGTACCATAACGGCCAGTCCAGTTATTGGTTTTTGGACAGGGTATTCAATATTGCTCACCCCTAAATGTAGGTGTGATTATGTTAGAAATCCTATCATATTTAACCATAGAGATTACAAGAAATAATCACTACAGTAGAAGTAATTTGTGTTCCTTGGGTTTCAAGGTGAACACTTGGAAGGACCTATGATTTACTGCAACAACCAAACCTATCTTCAAAACAAATAGCGACTGCCCTGTTCCATGAAAAAAAATATGATAACCAAGTATTATTTAGTTATTTATGAGTACAAGTCTTAATGTGTGTTAAATATATAAAATGGATTACACTTATTTGTTCCTTTTATTAAGCTATTACAATCATATATTGTCAATTGAAGCTAAGTTGGCCGTACTTAGATTGCTGAGCTGTAGTAAAAAGGCCGAAATGCTGCTCGGTAGGTGCACCTTGTTTATTGTCCTCATCAAACATTTCAAACAAGTAGGTCTCAATTGCCTGCCCTGATTTTAATGGAGTACCCTGCTTGACATGACTGATCAAGTTCCTGTAGTAAGTCCCTGCATTGTCAACATTAGCAGCATCTCCACCATCTGATGGCCACCCGCTCTCAGACACAACTATTGCCGTGTTGGGTGCACCGACCCTTGCTAGGGCGGCATACACCGCATCCACTAGTGCATCAAATAAATTTTGGTATTGCAGCCCATTGTTGCTGTCAGTAACCACAGTCCCAGGAGCTGTAAACAGTGCATACTCTAGACTTATACTTTGCTCATTTCCTGTATAAGCAAAGTAAGGGTAAACATTGACTAACAGAGGGGATCCATTACTAGTCAGGAAGTTAATTATTGGAGTAACGTACGATGTGTCACTAAATACGCCGTTGGATGGTGGGAAGGAATTTGTGATTAAGGATGTGTCTATGGCTGTGGAGACCTTAATTTGCCCTCCTAAGTTGGCTGAATTCAGCGCATTAAGAACATTCTGCATGGCTGGTTGGACTGATGACGCTTGTGGATCAGATGGATGAACTTCATTCCCCACTGCAATATACCGGATGAAGGATGAGTACGGTACAACGTTGTTCTGAACCCACTGCACTGCAGCAGAGGGATCGGAACCTGTAGATTGGAGGTTGTCATTTCCTAGGCCTAGGATGATGCTTATGCCTGCACCTTGTAAGGCCTGGAGAGCAGCTTGATCTGGATCATAGATTCTCATTGCTGTAATTCCGTTGGATTTGTAGAGGTTTACAACATCTTGCTCCGAAGGTAAGTTGTCACCGGTCCTTCCATAGCATACTCCAATTGCATCTGCATAGGAATATGATCATTTAGGACAATCTGTAATATTTTAATATGATTAAAAGCAAGCTCCAGAGTCCTCTGAACAGGAAGATGTCCCTACTTAGTACTTCACACAATCTAATAGAATTATATATACTATTGCGCGCTGATGCCTATACGAATGATATCGATCTTTAGAAAGAAACATACCTGTTGGGTGCAGTCTAAGTAGTGAAAGTCCTATGAACAGTAGCAAGGTGATCCTAGATTTCGGAAGTTCGCCAGTGGTAGCCATTGCCAGATTGATAAGCCTTTGGAAATACTACCAATGTCCTTCCATATCCCTGTTTATATAGAGGCAAAATTCCACAACAAATGTTATGATAAGGTGCTAAGTGCTAAGAGCCGTGTTAACGTACATATTCTTCAACCATTAGCTGCCAGGTCAATTACTCCATCTCTATTGAATGTTATGATTTCGTTCCAAATTCATGTTTAATCAATATATATTAGTGCTACATAATTCCACATGTTATGCCAAAGTATTTAGAGCTACTAGTCTAGTACGTTTGAACTAGTCCAATTTGGGAGGCAGTTTAGATACGGATCGCCCCTCCCCCGCCAGAAACCCTGCAATGTAACCTTAGGACGGTAGCACCCCATCATGTGTGACTTTCACAACACGAGATAAGATTACATCTTCACAAGTTGAGTAGATTTTAGTATAAATTGACTGATAATCTATCATTCAATATCACCATATCATGATTCATGAGTACAAGAATTAACCTGGATTTGAAAAGTACTCATTTCATTCCATACATTAATTAATTAGTTTTGTTTTTTAGGCATTCCATTCATTTGTTTTTTCCATTCATTTGTTAATGTTTTCTTTTTTGACAAGTTTTTGGGAGTTGCAATAACTTTCTTGCCCTTTTTATTTGAAACTTAACTCGATGTGACTCTCACCGAGTATGACTATCTTGCCGATACATTTATAAAGTGGAATGAAGGGAGTACTCCGTATATGACTGTTGAAAAGTACGTTACCTGGTTTTCTAGTTGGCCGCGCAAAAGATAATACGGAGTACTAGAGAAGCAGTGAGTATGGTTCTCTTGAGCAGTTGTGGATGCTCCATTTGGCACTTCCTCTTATACAACGTCTTATTACATTATTTTCATTCCATAGAGTACGTTTGATCACTAGTGAACCAATATTCCAGAATGCGCGCAGCTTAAATTGTTGGTGTGATCGTGGAGTTATCAGTACTTTCATGTGATATATTTAGTTGCAGATGAAACTGATAAAATAAAAGACATTAAATTAGTATTTTATTCCTTGTAACTTGTAATTATTTCTTTCCTAGCTTGTAAGTATATAATTATGTGAGACTTCGCATGGCTATAGTACATGATAGCATGTTTAGTATAGTACTTACATGTCTAATTATCTACTCTTCCGCTGTAGACTTCTGGCTTATATTCTATCCACTGAAGCTCAGTCCGTATTTAAACTGTTGAGAAGGAGTGAAAAGCCCAAAATGCTGCTCTGTCGGGGCCCCTGATTTCTGATCCTCATCAAACATGGCAAACAAGTAAGTCTCTAGTTGTCCTGGTTTCAAGGGAGTACCCTGATTCACATGATTGATCATATTTTTGTAGTAAGTCCCTGCATTGTCTGTTGAAGCCGAATCTCCACCATCGGATGGCCATCCACTCTCGGAAACAACAATCGCTGTATTGGGTGCTCCTGCCTTGGCTAGGGCCGCATACACTGCATCCACTAGTGCATCAAATAGATTTTGGTACTGTAACTGATTGTTACTGTCAGTAACCACTGTCCCAGGGGCTGTAAATAGTGCATAATCTAGCTGAATGTTTTGCTCGTTTTCTATGTAAGAAAAGTAAGGGTATATATTCACCAGCAGGGGGGATTCATTACTATTGAGGAAGTTGATTATTGGAGTCATGTATGATGTGTCACTGAACACACCGCTTGATGGTGGGAAGGAGTTCTCGATTAAGCTTGAATCAATGGCAGTGGAGACCTTAATTTGGCCCCCTAAGTTAGCTGAGTTGAGTGCATTAAGAACGTTCTGCATGGCTGGTTGGACTGATGGAGCTTCTTGATCAGAAGGATGCACTTCATTCCCTACTGCAATGTAGCGGATGGAAGATGCAAAGGGAACAACATTGGTCTGCACCCACTGCATTGCTGCTGAAGCATCGGACCCTAGGTTCTGAAGTTGGTCGTTGGGGACGTCTAGGAGGACGCTTATGCCTGAGCCTTGAAGAGCCTGCAGAGTATCTTGATCTGGATCATAAACTCTCATTGCTCCTATGCCGTTGGATTTGTAGAGGTTCACCACATCTTGCTTGGAAGGTAAGTTGTCTCCATTAGCTCCATAGCACACTCCAATCTGTCCTTCTGCATTGAATAATCGATAGTTAGAAAGTCTATGACACCGTGTTAATTTACTCCCTCCATTTTTACCAATTCTTTACACTTGGAGGGAGTTAGATAAAATCGGAGCGTAAAGCAGTCATTTTCTAGCTTTATATGGTCATTTTTATGTCAGTATTAGTAAAAAGTTATCATTTAAATTGAATTTACGACTTGATATAATTTTATGTTAAAACTAGACTGTTTCTTTGAAAAGTTTGTGTCGATAGTAAAGGGTGAGACAGATTATATATTTTTTAAATTTATTACATGTATGCACTTTGTTTTCATTTCATAAGGTTTAACTGGCAGAATCCGAAAACATTGACCAAATGAGAAAAGAAATATAACCCTATAATAAGCGTGCTTCACTAGCAATGGCTAATGAGTTCATAGAATCATAGAGTGTGGCAGGCTTACGAAGTTTTTATGCATACAACTATACCAAGCATGCAATATATCATGACCCTATTTGTACCCAAAAAAAAAATAAAAATCATGACCCTATAATTGCTCAAGTGTGCAGGACTGCAGGTGCACCAAAATAGCTGTTGCGGATTCCTCATGTGACCCAATTTTTTTTTTATAAGATAGTATTAAGGTAGATATACGTACCGTCCCTAATAACATATGAGTATAAATGGACTAGTTATTAGTCATTCCTTCATCCTCACTTTTCAGCATTTTCTTGATGCTAATTGTGAATGAAAACCTTATGCGAATGCCGAATATCAATAACATTTAAGAAATGTCATGGTTATAAGTAACGACAATACTATCTAGCTAGACATCATGCATAAGCTAACAAGGAGATTATCTATAATATCCAACTGTGAGGTAATTTAATTAGTTTCAGTTCGATCTTATCGAGAGTGATACCTGTAGGGTGTAGACTTAGCAACAACAATGCCACGAACAACGAGGTGGTAGCAGCCATCGGAAGGTTGCTATGGGTAGCCATGATAAAATGCAAATAAATTATGGTTATATGTTAGCAAGAGGGATACCAATTTCTTTGATAAATTTTATATATGTCCTTCCATTCAATGGCCTTATATAGAGGCAACAATCTTGCTGAAGTGTTGAGCGGTGTTAAGAGAGCAGATTTTTCAACTGACAGGTCCAGTACTCAACAAAATAACCATCTCTATATTCCGCATGCATGTTATATATCATCAATATCAATCCATCATCAATATCAATATCAATATCAATATATATTAAGGGAGAGTGGGTTTTCACCTCAAAGTAACTCACCAAAAAGAAATCATTAAGTTTCAATATAAGTGATTATGATTTGTGAACTTAAAGGGGTGAGGGAAAATTCTGAAATCAATAATAAAGACAAAAGTGTAATGTCAAAAATACACGATCAATCCTAGCATAATTTCATTATTTTCTGTGATCACAACCTAAACATGCCACTATAAATGCGCGGACCATTGTAGTACACTTTACAAACCGTAAAAGAAAGAGTACTAATGAGATGATGTCAATAGGGGTGAGGGAAAATTATGAACAAAATTATGTCAAAAATACAGGATCTTTCCTAGCATAAATGCACCATTATGTTGTACACAAATTCTTGAAAGAGACCACTTACTTTTATTATAAAAGCATACGAGTTTCTTTTGCAAACTAAATAAATTTAATCTCCCTACAAGCCCGAGTCAAATGAAAGAGATATATCCCTTTTATTGGGCCAACATGAAGTAGACGGTCTCTCCCTATACTTTCTTACTATAGTAATACCGTTTACAAATCGCAAAACAAAGAGTAATAAAGAGGCTCCATCTCATAATTTTTATTTTGCATATAAGATACTAGAGTGAATTATATCCTACACCCCTATTATGATGCATAATGCATCTGTATATATGTGCATGAACATGTGCAATATAAGCTGCGAATATATACACCATAGTTCGTGAATTTATACACTATAATGAGTGAATATGTAATTTATTATACTTGGTGAATATGTATTCTCTAATGGAGGTGAACTTGTGTAGTATACTATGTATATTAAGTATGATAAATATATTTACGTGAATATATTCTTATAGTGGTGAATTTGTGCATAGTGCATTATAAAGGGGTGACAAGTAAGTAGTAACAAGCTAAGTTATATATTCACTCGAATTCGAGTTGAGCTCATTTAACAAATCAATCGAAGGTTTCAAAAATAAGCACGAGAAGTTACTAATTGAGCATTTGAGTGTAATTGAGTGGTTTACTTCAGTAGTCGAGTAAGAATTTTGGAAGCAATATTGCAGCATAACGTTTTCTCACATAAGGTTCTATTTCAACCACAACATTTTTATGAGTAGAATTGAAGGAGTATATGACAAACTGTTAAAGAGTACGTTTAGCTGGTTTACTAGTTGACAGATCATAATAGAGGCTCAATGGTTTTCTTGTGCATGCTCCTTTACATTTCTTCTTCTGCAAGGTGCTCTAATCCCGAAACATTTTCATTCCATAACGTCTGATGAACCAGTGTCTATCCGAACCGTGGAGGCTTTTTGTTGGTGTATGATCTTGGAGTTATCACTTATCAGTATGTTCATATGATATATAATTAGATATCAAGAACGCAAATGATAAAATATAAGAAATTACATTTGTATTTCACTCCTTAACTTGTAAGATTACACATACATATATTCCTTTGTAAGTATATAATTATGCGAGACTTCGCATGGCTTACATTAGTACATGAATGACATGTCTAGTATAGTAAATAAATTTGCTCTCTTCCATTGTAGACTTGTGGCGACATTCTATCCACTGAAGCTCAGTCCATACTTGGATTGTTGAGAAGGAGTGAAAAGCCCGAAATGCTGCTCTGTCGCGGCTCCTGGTTTCTGATCCTCGTCAAACATGGCAAACAAGTAAGTCTCCAATTGTCCTCGTTTCAAGGGAGTACCCTGTTTCACATGATTGATCAAGTTTTTGTAGTAAGTCCCTGCATTGTTCGTTGATGCGGAATCTCCACCATCTGATGGCCACCCACTCTCGGAAACAACAATTGCCGTGTTGGATGCTCCTGCCTTGGCTAGAGCCGCGTACACTGCATCCACTAGTGCATCAAATAGATTTTGGTACTGCAGCTGATTGTTACTGTCAGTAACCACTGTCCCAGAGGCTGTAAATAGTGCATAGTCTAGCCTAATGTTTTGCTTGTTTTCTATATAAGAAAAGTAAGGGTATATATTAACCAGCAGGGGGGATCCATTACTATTGAGGAAGTTGATTATTGGAGTCATGTATGATGTGTCACTGAATACGCCGCTTGATGGGGGGAAGGAGTTCGCGATTAAGCTTGAATCAATGGATGTGGAGACCTTGATTTGGCCCCCTAAGTTGGCAGAGTTGAGTGCATTCTGAACATTCTGCATGGCTGGTTGGACTGACGGAGCTGCTTGATCAGACGGATGCACTTCATTCCCTACTGCAATGTAGCGGATGGAAGACGCGAAGGGCACAACATTGGTCTGCACCCACTGCATTGCAGCTGAAGGATTGGACCCTAGGTTCTGAAGTTGGTCGTTGGGGACGTCTAGGAGGACGTTTATACCTGAGCCTTGAAGTGCCTGCAGAGCACCTGAATCTGGACCATAGAGTCTCATTGCTCCTATGCCGTTGGATTTGTAGAGGTTCACCACACCTTGCTTGGAAGGTAAGTTGTCTCCATTCCCTCCATAGCACACTCCAATCCGTGCTTCTGCATTGAATAATCAGTATAGGATGAGCTAAATTACGTAAAAGAACTCATTGCATTCGCATGTTCGACTTTGTTTATCTTAATATACTTAACTGGCACATATCCAAAATATTGACCAAATAAGAATAGAAAACACAAACTTTAATGACTAACGAGTTGATGGAAGATGTGGTGACTAGCTTACGAAGTTCTTATGCATATAAGCATGTAAATAATGTATATATAGGTACTTATTAGTCATTCTTTTCATCTTGTAGATCACTCACTTTTCAGCTTTTGTAGATGCTATGAAGTTGATAGCCACATCTAGAATAAAAACCTTATATGAATGCTAGTAACATTTAAGAAATGTGATGATTAGAAGTAACGACAATAGCATCTACAGAGAGTGATTATAGCTAGCTAGACACAGTGGCGGAACTAGGGGGGACCTAAGGGAGTCCCGGTCCCCGCCAATTTTTGGTATTTTTGCAAATATTTGAGGA
>CAAKMY010045641.1:0-21692 GCA_901111285.1 Corrigiola litoralis | reverse complement strand
GGGAGGGGGGAGTTACATATAAGTCGAGTGAGCTACTCCACCTATTAGCGAATGATTTAGGATGAAAACTGATAATCAGTGGTGAATCTAAGAACAAAATGTTGAGGTAGCAATATTGTAGCTTTCTACTATTTTCTACCATCCTTTTACAACTTTTCTACCGTTTTCTACTTTTTTCTACCATTTCTAGTTGGTTCACGTAGGCTACCTTGGATCTGCCATTGCTTATAATGGGCTTATAAAGTGGTCCAATTTACAGAATTGGATTTGTTTCCCCTTCATTTCTTAATGTGGTTTTTGATGAGATGCAAATTTGTTTGTGGGGTGCTGAAGGTTCATATCACACAAGGGGATCATGAAGGTAGAGCAATGATTGTGTCATGGGTCACTATGAAAGAGCCAGGTTCAAGTAAGGTCATGTACTGGAAGGATAAAAGCAAGGAGAAAAAGTCTGCCAAAGGCAAAATGACAAAGTACAAGTACTATGATTATACTTCTGGGTATATTCATCACTGTACCATCAAGCATTTAGAGGTTAGATTTCACATACATGTTGTGTTTTGTTTTACTCTTGTACTAGAAATTGCTCATGTTATTAGTACTGAAACTGCAAGGTCTTTATTACCTTTCTGTAATGAAATACATAGAGTACTAAGAGCATAATGGTTAGTTCATTTTTAAGTTGTAAGCTGTAAGCCTTATTGTTGGATGATTTTGATATGTACTGTAAGGAACTGAATCAAAAGTCCATGTCTTTTCTGGAGTTGTATGTCAGTAAACTTCCTTTCTGCAATTGTAATTGGAGGGTAAGGTAGGCGAGGCAGTGAACACACAAATTCCTTTGCCCTGCTCTATGGAGTCACATTGCAAGCATCAAACTAGTGTATGGCAGGATATGGTAGATTGGTAAAAATCAGATTTTTGTTATGTTTTGCAGCATGACACCAAATATTACTATGAAGTAGGGATTGGGCATAGTCCAAGGACATTTTGGTTCAAGACTCCTCCGAAAGTTGGTCCTGATGTTCCTTACACTTTCGGCCTCATAGGTACTCTTATTTCTTACTGACTTACTGTATCCACTATGATAAAAGATTAGATGATTCAAAGCCTCTTTTGTAGTTCTTTCTAAGTATCCATGTATCGCTGCTTTGAGCACAAGAAATTTTCAGAACTGTCTTTTAACGCCCAATGTTTCTGAGTCTGACTGTATTGAGCCGATTCTGCAGGGGATTTAGGACAGAGTTATGATTCAAACGCGACTCTTACACATTATGAAAAGACCAAAGGACAAACAGTCTTGTTTGTAGGGGATCTTTCATATGCAGACAACTACCCTAACCATGATAACAGGAGATGGGATTCATGGGCCAGGTTTGTTGAGAGAAGTGTTGCCTACCAGCCTTGGATTTGGACTGCAGGAAACCATGAGATAGATTTTGCCCCTGAAATTGTGAGTCACCCCTGCTTATAGGAATATCATATACTTCGTAGAAGTTAACACTAGGCTAATAAGAATCAATTCAGTTGTTTGGTTTACGTCTGTTCATTTCTACCATGTTACGCATATATCATGATGCAGTTCAAATAAGAGTGAACGGCTTAGTTCCCATTGAACTTGCTGACTGTTCATACAGAATACTTACTTTTTGATCTTGCTCCTTGTTCGCCTTCACTTTGCATCATGCTGAACTTTACCAAGTTACTTATTGTCACTGATGTTGTTGCAGGGTGAAAACCAACCTTTCAAGCCATTTAAGAATCGATATCGCACACCTTATAAATCTTCAAACAGCACAACTCCTTTTTGGTACTCAATCAAGAGAGGCCCTGCTTACATAATTGTCCTGTCATCATACTCTGCATATGGTAAAGCCACAATCTTCTTATACATGGTCAAGATATTTTATAAGCGGGATTTTAATTTTATTCTTGCTCCAGCTATGCTTAAATTTCTGAGAGTCCAAAACAGTTTCAAGATGGAAACAGAAATTCTACCTCTGTAGCTTCCTTGCCTCGTCACTAATATCTGCTTTCTGAGCATCTCTCGTAAATGATTCTGCCTTGCTTTACGAGGCTTGGGAGCTTTAATCGTGACCAGACAGTAATCTCCATGTTTTCTTTTCATTGTTCAGCTATTTATCTATGATTTTTGAATTGCAGGCAAATACACTCCCCAGTACAAGTGGCTAGAAGAGGAACTACCAAAGGTTAACAGGAGCGAGACACCTTGGCTAATTGTCCTCCTGCATTCTCCATGGTATAATAGCTACAACTACCATTTTATGGAAGGAGAGAGTATGAGAGTGATGTATGAGCCTTGGTTTGTTCAGTACAAGGTTGACATTGTGTTTGCTGGTCATGTCCATGCCTACGAGAGATCTGTAAGTTTACATTATCAATTGAACCACTAGATCTTATTGCACATAATAGTCGAATGAGTTGCTGGTACAAGTTTGTGATATCCTTATTCTTATCTGGCAGAAACGCATATCAAATATCGCGTACAACATTGTCAATGGAGAATGCAGACCTGTTGTCAACCAGTCTGCTCCCGTTTACATAACAATTGGAGATGGAGGAAATCTGGAGGGTTTAGCAACCAAGTAAGTACTTTCATCTGTTGAGCAAGCTACAACACTTTTTGCAGTTTCCCTAGTAAATGTGGCCCTGACTGAGCTTTTACATACGCAGCATGTCAGAACCACAGCCAGATTACTCTGCCTTTCGTGAAGCAAGCTTTGGACATGCCATGCTCGATATCAAGAATCGGACTCATGCTTACTATAGTTGGCACCGTAACCAGGATGGCTATGCTGTGCAGGCAGATTCAATGTGGTTTTTCAATAGAAAGTGGCATCCAGTTGATGAAACAACTAGCTAGTTCTAGTGATTAATGGGTTCTTGCCCAAGTTTCAACCCCTCGCCTCATTTCCCATCCTATTTTTGACCTTCATGTCACCTTTCTCCTCTTCCCTCTTTAGCTTTTTTCTTTTGGATTTCAGCTTAGAAAATAATTTAGCTGTATAGATTGACAGAATAATAAGAGAACAGATAGCATTGAGTTTCACCATTAAATTGTTCATTTCAATTTTTTTGAATTTCTTTCAAATAATTAGCTGCTATAGATTGAGTTTCCATTGATAGTTCTAGTAATCGTGTAGCATTGACTTAACCATTGTTCTTTTGAGGGCAAACAAAGTTTAACAACTTGAAACGTCCAAGCAGTCCACAAGTATCGATGTGAATATGTGATCTCTTTAAGCGAAAGATAGACCTCTCTAAGACAAACGAATTCGAAATTTAAAAAAGACAATCTCCAACAAGACTTTTTGCTAATCTCTATGTCCATGAGGTACATGACGAGTGCCGGCTTATCATTATCTTCGACAATCACAGAATTAAATGTTGAACATGTACTACTATAAAACAATGTCTTTGAAAATGGTCACATACTTCAAACAAGTATAAAAACGGTGCAGTTTGAACTTGAAGAACCATGATAAATTCATCTAAATCAAACATTCTAAATCTTCAGAATGATTTAGTAATTTATGATTTCAAAGTCATAAATCTTCAGCACCGAAAAGATCATAATTCATCCTCCCCAAGAGTACGCCGCACCAACCTCTTCAATTGATCCATAACCTTCTCCTCACGCATGGCCTTCTCTTCGTGGTTACAGCCGGACCCTGCACCCCCCCCCCCCCCCCCTCCCAAGCCAAAAATAAAGTTTCATACAAATTGTTTATCCTAACCCAGTCCAGGCCAGTTCTGCTTTTTTTTCGACAACATGAACCATCTTATCCGAACGGCTCCCTGCATCATTTGCCCCATATCTCGGAAATTGTGAGTAGAAATCTGAAAATTTTGAGCAAGTCTGGGCAGAACTTAAATGGAGTCACTTCTTATAGACCTTATGTCAATTGTGCTCAAGTTAAACTAAAAGAGTACATACACAAAACTTGAAAGAAAGAACAAGGGACTGATGGTTCGGCATAGTCTCCTCTTCAAACTCGGAAAACATATTGTAATTAAGTTTTTCCCTACAAGAATTATGTAAATGTCATGTGTTTTCGTATATATTGATATTACACATAACAAAATATTCATGTCAAAATGTTATGAGGATCCATTTACATCCAGTGTAAGAGAATCAGGTCTTTACACCACTTCCTATCAGTAAAATTGTTAGGTGCACCCGAAATAAGTGCTCCCATCTGTTGATCTCCCATGAGAAGTGTCTCTATCAAATGCAAGCAGTGTGTCTACCAAATGGAGATGCAAATATGCAATGCTGTAAGCCATGGACAGAGAGATTTTAGAATGAAAGGTAAAAAGAAAAAATGGTATTCTATTCCTGATTGTCTGTCTTTTTTATAGAATACAAATCCAATTTCTTGTTTTGAATTCCTTTACACAAATTTCTCTGGTACACATCGTTATACAAACCCTCCCCATCAGAAAAATCTACCTAAAAATACATGGTTGAGTATCGAAGCAAGAACAGTAGATAAGCTTTCAATGTTCAAGGTGGTTAGCCAGTATCCAAATCTTCCATCACGTCAATGTCTCTCCGGGCTGTTATCTTCTGAACATATCCTGAAGCCAAGATACGAGGCATGTCACTAGACGGTAAATTACTAGATGTATTTACATTTACCTTCGACTGAATACACGTCAAATCACATTCCGCAGTTCTTTCACAACCAGCGGATTAGAAGATGAATGTCAAGAAGCATAATAAACCTAGCAAGCCGTTAAAAGAGTATCCAATGGACAAGACAGCAAGCAATTTGGGTCAAAAACACAACTAGTTATCGCCAAACACAGAGGTTAATGATATTTCTACTGCTAAACACACTGCCACAGAGAAAAGGAACCCCCAGAGAAGACTATAATCGATGGTGTCGAAGGATATTGAGACAATGAAAGAAAGAAGAGACCTGAGAAACTCACAACTGAACAAGAAATTCTCCAAATCAGATCACTCATCAATGGACATACAAATGAAGAAAAAAGGATATCAACAGGTTTATGGGCAAGGAGCCAAGGACTTGTCTACAGGGTAAAGAAGGTACGTAATATTTGATAGCATCACACTACTCATACAAGTCAGAGCCAAGCATATAAGTAAACAATCGAATGTCCAAAGGTGACGTAAAGGTAAGTATTTCAGGTCTGAAGCAACCTGAAAACTACAAATATGATCAGAATTCTGAATTATAAGAAGCAGGCCAAAGGTACCTTTGATGAACTACAATATGAAGTGCGGACAATAGGGAGAGGGGAATCTGACGTTCTGAATTCTGATACAAAAGTACATTCTAGTACACCCTGGTCCCTGGTTATGAAATTCAATAAAGACAGGAGTATCCTAAATTGGTTTTCCACAAAGAATCACTAGGCTTACCCACTTCAGTTATCCACTATAACCTCCACTGAACAACTTGATTCTTACAGCAAGTTTCTCTATACATCTCTCACCTGCAACCTTCCTAAGGAAGCTAGAAAGTACGGTTCAACTATAACTGCTATTTACAAATCCATTTCAGAACAAAGCAACTCATCCGTCTGTATGATATGAGGGATCCGGCTCATAAAAAAGTCATACATATTGCTACAAGCCTAGAACCACCCTAGGACACAGTATAAATGTCTTAGAATGTTAGAATTATGCAACAAGAGACAAACAATCAGATAAACTGCATTAATCTGGATAAAGTGGAGAGGTTTTAGAATCATACCAATGCCCTGACAAGGTATGCATTTGCAAGTAACCTCCTTCCCTCTTTTGTTGTAATAGCTAAAATACCCTGACCCTTGGCAACTTCGACACTTCCCAGTCCATTCGTATACCACCGGCCTGCAATCCTACAATTCCCAAACCAACAATACTAAGATCAGACTGGTAAATCAAATTCTTATACAGGGGATTTGAAGTTCAAAAATGAAGCTCTTCAGACTAAGAATTGATCAAATAATTCCCTCAATGCTCATATGCTCATATACATTCTAATATACATAGCTCAACCCTCCAGATCACAAACAGTGAAGACATGCATGTATATAGGAGGAAACCAAGGAACTGTTTCATTTATGGGTCATAACTCACAATAAAACATATACCAAGCACACAAAGCCGCCTTTATCGTCCTAAACTAATCATCGTATGAACCACCCTTGCAAAGTGATTATTACACTCCGACGACTGGTTTTTACACTTCTCCCTACGAGAGTACAGTCCTCGAGTTTTCCATATCACCCCATTATTAAGGCCGTAAGCCCGTAACAAGAGGGAGTGTAAATATCAACTTTTTGAGTGTAAAAATCAGTTCCAACTACCCTGGTATGTTTCCGAGAGGGAATAAATGTCAAGGGAATTTACCAACCAAACAGTATCTTCCTGTTACTCAGGTCAAACTTCTTAACAGTAGAAAACAGTTGACTATAATTTTCAAGTTCCTGAACCACAAAACATCTGACATTTACATTCTCAACTAAATCAAATAAATGTATTGTGTTCCTAATCTTGCACAATTCCTAAAAGAACACAACTTTATCATAAGCTCCTTTTGTTTTTCTAGCAAACACTCAGCTCAAACTTTTGTAAGAAGATCCTATCATACATCGAGGTGTGAAATTTAGTTTTCGAGATGGGTTGTAAAGCTTAAAGTTAATAGCTTACCCCTAATCCTTACAAGCTAACCTCATCCTATCATGACTCATTAGACCGTCTTACCCAATTATTACTCTCGTTGGGCTATACCCTTAATAAAGGCAGTGTAAAAGCCCATTTCACCGTGAAGTAACCTCATCCTAGAATTTGCCAACATCAATGCATCCCCAAAGCTCCTAACTTTGTGTATAAGTATACCTCAAAATCACTAATTAATTAGAAAACGGTCCAATTCCAACTCCAAATTAAACCTAGTCAAAAATTGAGCTAAAGTAGTCACTCTTCATTTACATTGTAATACAAGTGATCAATTTGAGTCCAAAATTGACCATTTAAGTTAAAATCATACATAGTCACAAATTAAGCTTAAGTATTCACTTTTGACTAACACCGTGATAAAAGTGGCCATTTTAAGCCAATAAATAACACTTTCAGACTGTCTATCAAATTAGACGATCTCATCACTTTTCATTAACACTGCAGTAATATAACCACTTTAACCGAAAAAGCGACCACTTCCCAATTTCTGAAAATTATAGGGTGTCATACCAGACTTTCCGCACCAAAATTAAAGAAAACCATCCAATTCTAGCTATAAATTAGGCATAGTCGCAAAATGAGCTAAAATGGTCACTCTTTATTACCACGCCAATAAAATAACTACTTTAAACCAAAAAGCGACCCCTTCCCAATCGTCCAAAAATTAGACAATCTCATACAAAACTTTCCGCAACAACATAACATATCATAAAACCAAACAAAAGAAAACCAGAAAAGCACAAAAATAACCTCGGTCTTCGGATCACAGCTAAGACGCCGACCAATCTCGTCGGGCGAACACGGGGTGGTGTCGGGGTAAGTCATAGGAAGAGGAAGCGGGTCCGAATCATCACTCAAGTAACTCTCTCTCTCCCTCGACCACTTCCTCTCTCTCCCCCCACCACCATTCCCATTTCCACCAAATACGCCGTCGCTCTGCCCCCAATTCCCGCCAGAATTACTACCACTCTCGACTCTGCCACCCGGACCGCCACCCGGAAACTGAAACCAGTTGGGGTTGGATGATGAGGAGGAGGATGATGACGTGGCAGCGGCGGAGAATTCGAGGGCGCGGCATTGGAGGGTGACGTGGCAGGTGGGAGGAGAGAGGAAGTGGGGTGAGGTGGGGATGAAGGTGGGTGGTGACGTGGCAGGGAGGTTTAATGAGAACATGGTTTTGTTTTATTTTTATTTACTTAATTGGTGTGGGAGATATTGATATGAGGAGTTTTGAAGTTTGTCGCCATTGAAAGAGATAAGAGGGAGCTAGTAGAGAAGGAAGGAGCAACACTGGAGGAGGGAACAATTACACGGTGTCACTTTAGTTTAGTTTAGTTTAGTTCAGTTTAGTTTAGTTTAGTTTGGATCAGTTCAGTTCAGTTCAGTTCAGTTTGGATCAGTTCAGTTCAGTTCAGTTTAGTTTAGTTGAGTTTAGTTTAGTTGAGTTGAGTTGAGTTGAGTTGACTTCTAAGTTAAGGTTAGATCAGTTTTAGTAAGTTCATTTCAGTTTACTTTTAATAAGTTTAATCCAGTTTAGATTAGTTTCGTTTTAATGATCAGGCTTTAGAGTTTGCAATTGTTGGGTCGGGTCGGTTTTGGATAGGGTCATCTTGGATTTATGTGACTAAAAGGGATTCAAAATTCGGAAATTGGGATAGTGAAAATGGTATTTCTACAACAAAGTTCTATCATTTCTACCTTTTCTACTATTTTCTATCATTTTTCTACGAATTGGGTTCGCTTATGGTTATGACAAATTTTCTATTGATCGAGTTTAGATCAAGTCATTTTGAATTCGGGTCTTATCAAGGATCCCATTTAATGGGATTTTTGTCGATTTAGGATTGGATTATTATTAAGTCAAGCTAGTTTTGAGTCAATTCTGAGTGGGGTTAATCTAACCGTCACATTGAAGCCATATTTATTTAACTTGTTTATCGGAAATTTACTCGATACTAATGAAGTTGTTTTTTTTTTTTTTGTTGTTGTTGTTGTTGTTGTGTTCAGTATCTATAGCGGATCTGGTTGGGTTTCGTTCCATGTTAACATGATTGACTTTTGAGGCGTATCGAGTTTCGGCTAAACATCGATCCTAGTTAATTCGGTTTTATTATGAGTTGTAACAAACTCTCGGGACAGGTTTGTATTGAATTTGTGGGATCGCATCAGCTGTCAGCTCTTAGTAACTAACAATGTGGTATTAATCATTATTAGTTCAAAACTTCACAATACCGCACATCTGACGATTAAAGTAGTAGTGCATCTCAATGTAATAATATGCAGAAGACAAATACAAAGATAAGCCTAAAGTGTAAGCAAATGCAGTATAAGTTTGCGCCGTTGATGGCATAATTGCGCTTATACAAGGGCTTGAGTGTTAAGAAATGCTAAGATTTCATCATTGACAAGTTGAGCTTTCTCCTGATGAACATTATGGTGTCCATCAATGATCACTACATCAAGGTTTGGTACCAAGCTCCTTAACTCTTCTCCTTTTATGTAATCCTTTGTTCCAAATGCTTCAAATCCAGTATCTTTGTCACCTACAATCAATTTCGTTGGTACTGTGATTTTGGCTCCTTGCCATGGTCCTAGTAGCTCCCAGTTCCTACATGATCAGATTCATAGCAGTGACAAAGGCAATTATAATCGGACGAACTAAAATAGAGAAATACACTCTTCTTCCATCTCGAATTACTACTATTTTCTATTAATCCCTAGCTAATCAAAGTCCGAGTCTGAAAAAAACTACTGTAATGATTCAAAGTTGCTCTAAACTGTTCTCCCTAATGTTGTCATGCTCCTGCGCAAGGTTTAGAAAGCGAGGAATGGAAAGGCAGTGCGTCTTACAAGTCCATGGCACGATAATAATTCAAAGGTCCAGTGAAACCATTCTTCTCGAATTTGCTGGCAGCGACTACAAGGTCGTCTTCAGAAATCCATGAAGGCAATGAAGTTGGGGCCTCAAGGAAATCGACAATTTCGACACCAGGTGGAGCACTTAAGAGATCAGGAGCATTAATCAGCAACAGTTTCTTCAGTATGGTTAAACAATCATACTTCGAAAAAGATTTTTCTGCTCTTCCTGGTTCCTAGACAACAAACACATTCCAAAATTAGTAACTAAACTGTTATGCTTTGAGTTTTCTACTACAAAGGGTATAGACTTACTTGAAACTGGGTAATGTAGAAGCCTCCACCAAATATTTTGTTGAAGATATCTATAGGCTTTAATTTCAAGGATCTTGGTCGATAAGGAACACCCAAATTAACAAGGGCTTTGACTCTATCTGGCCTAAACAGGCAGAGGTGCCATGCCACTTCTGCTCCAAAATCGTGGCCTACTACATATGCCTGGCCAAGAATTTAAGCTCATGCTTTGTTAAAATTCTTCAAGTATCTAAATCGAAGAGATTAAGGAAATGCTTAAAGTGATTAGAGCAACAGTATATATAACAACCAGCAGCTGGAATAGATAGGCCATGTTTGTCTACGGAAGTTCCCGAAAATTCCTATGAACAAATATTAGAGTAGCCATATCATGGTTTTCTACTCTTTTCTACCCAATATCCGAAAAGATAAGAATGCCAATACACCCTAGGTTAGCCCTGGAATCGGATCCACCACTTTATGAAAATACCACATAGAGGAGAGGGCATTAATACTATATTATTTACCTTGTCAACTCTAAGGTCATCAAGGAGGCCGATCAAATCACCAACAAGGTGAAATACGGTATAAGAAGCTGGGTTTGTAGGCGAATCTGAGTCTCCATATCCCCTCATATCTGGCACGATAACTCGATAGCCATGCTTAGTCAAGTGATCAATTTGGTTGCTCCATGAGAGCCAAAGCTCAGGGAAGCCATGGATGAGAAGGACTGCAGGGCCTTGCCCCTTTTCTACCACATGTAACCAAATTCCATTCGTGAAGACCCTTCTATGTGTTAACTGATTAGTCATAGTTTGATCAGTTTTTGGAAAATGAAATGCATTTGCATTGGTCTATAGAATAGTCTTATGGTACATTAAGCGTGTTGTTTTTTGAAAACAGTGATGATGACCAAGGCCTAACGTAACACAAAGGAAGTTGGATTCTTCTGATTAGTTGGTAATGAACAATGTCAAGAACAGCTAGCTAGTAAACTTTTGACTAGTACCATCAACTAAATTTTTTTAATCCATTAAACTCTCCCATTTCTGAAAAATCTACTCCGTGTAATCTGCCGAGTGCTGATGATAAGAAAATACAAAAACGTACCAGGAGGACCTAGGAGGTGTAATACTGAAAAAGATCATAACATTACTTCACAAATCATAAGTAGAAAATCATAGAAAATTGAAAGTCATACCCAAAAATATTGGTATCACAAAAGATTACCAACTTTCAATCAAATACTCCAAGTCTTCAATCTCGAATCATAAGTAAATCAACCAAGCTGGAAATTAGTCCCATCATTTTTCCTTTCAATCAAGAGGCTTAATTCATCATTCATCATTTTCACCTTTTTGACTTGCAACAATCAATCAACACCTTAATCTCAAAGCAAGTCATTAGTCATTAGTCATTAGTCATTAGTCATTAGTCAGTAGTCAGCTCACTCACCCATTCCCCATCCCGTCAAACCCGTTATCAAGTCCGTAACTTTGACCCAACCCTTGTGTAGTTCTGTCCCCCCATTTACCCGGCAAATCTCACCGCCAAAAACTAATAAGAAATATTAATCCCTTTAAAAAAAACAATTAATCAAAAAAAAAAAAAAACACAAAGAAACATTCTCTCTCTCTCTCTCTCTCCACCTGAAACACAACACAACACAACACACCAGTTCATCATCTCATCATCATTTATCCATGGCGAAACTCCGACACGTTTCGAAACGTTCCCTCAACTCTTACACCATCAAATCCTCCAACAAAACCATCAAACGTAACTCCCCCTTTACCCTTTTTTTTATTACCTTTTTTTACTTTTCAGAAAGTCTCACTTTTTTTTTTTTTTTTATAAAAGTAGACAGAGCCATGCGGGCGCAATAACGGGGTTTAAGTCCCGTGTTTGTATTGCGCTTACAGGAAGTTTGACTTGATTTAGCATGTAGGAAACTCGTTTATTTTTGTTTTTTTTTTAAATAAAAGTAGACAGCGCCATGCTGGCGCAACAAAGGGATATAAATCCCGTGTTTGACTTGGGCATATTGAAAGTTTGACTTGATTTAGCCTGCATGGAGCTCGTCTATTTTTGTTTTTTTTTTAAGTAAAAGAAGACAGAGCCATGTGGCGCAACAAAGGGATAAATATCCCTGATTTGATTTGGCGGAAGTTTGACTTGATTTAGCCCGTAGGAAACTCGTCTATTTTCACCTTTTTAAAATAAAAGTAGACACCACCATGTTGGCGCAACAAAGGGATTTATAAGTTTGACTTGATTTCGCCTGTCGCGATAAAGTAGACAGAGCCCATACTGCCTTGCAGGAAGTTTGACTTTGATTTGGAGAGCTCGTCAATTTTTATGATAAAAGTAGACTGTCTTTTCTTAGAATCTGCCTTTACTTTTTTTTTTTTTACTGTAGTGATGACAATTTTTACTTTATTTTTACTGTAGCGGGGGATTGTGTGCTGATGAGGCCATCAGAGCCGACAAAGCCGTCGTACGTGGCGCGAGTGGAGAGGATAGAGTCAGACACGCGTGGCGTACACGCGAGGGTGCACGTGCGGTGGTACTACCGTCCGGAGGAGTCCATTGGGGGTCGCCGCCAGTTCCACGGCTCAAAGGAGCTGTTTCTTTCTGATCATTTTGATGTGCAGAGTGCCGACACGGTAGAGGGGAAGTGCATTGTGCATAGTTTCAAGAGCTATACCAGGCTTGACGCTGTCGGAAATGAGGACTTTTTTTGTCGGTTCGAGTATAATTCGGCTACTGGTGCCTTTACGCCTGATCGTGTTGCTGTGTGGGTGATCTTTCTTGCTTTGTTTTGTTATAATTTGGTTGGTGAATTAGGTTTTTATTGTGGGAATTGAGGTGCATTTTGCATATATCAGCTAGCTCAATCGGTGAAGTCAATGTTTTTTCGTTGAAATTGAGGTTTAATTTGATTATTAGGTTGATTTGTGGTTATTGGCTAGCTCAATTGGTAAAGTAGATGATTTTTGTGTGGAAATTGAGGCTCCATTTGATTGTAGTAGGTTAATTTGCGGAAATTGAGGTTTAGATTGATTGTATTAGGTTAATTCGCGGATATTGGTTAGCTCAATTGGTAAGTTTGATCCCTTTTTTGTGGGAATTGAGGTTTAATTTGACAGTATTAGGTTGATTTGCTTATGTCAGCTAGCTCAATTGGTAAAGTTTCGTTTTTTTTTTTTTTGTGTGTGCAAATTGAGGTTTTAATTCGTGCATTATAACTAGCTCAATGGATAAAGTTGATGGCTTCTTTTGTGTTGAAGTTTAATTCGATTTTAATAGGTCAATTTGCGGATATCAGGTAGCGGTAAAGTCGAATGTTTTGGGGGGTTTTTCTTTGGAAATTGAGGTTTGATTTGATTGTATAAGGTCAATTCCTGATATGAGCTAGCTCAATCGGTGTCGTCGATATTTCTTTTTTTGTGGAAATTGAGGTTTAATTTGCGGATATCAGGTAGCTTAGTTTGAAAAGTTGTGGCTTTTAGGATTGAAATAGCTTATTTCACCAATATTAGATAGCTCGGCTGGTAAAGTCGATGGAATAAAATGACTCTTGTTGTCGCATAATTGGTTATTTCATCCGAAGGAATTGATTTATCCTGTCATTTCGTAATTAGATTTATGGAAATTTATCTAGCTCAATTGATAAAGTTGTTTTAGTTAGGTTTTATGGAACTCAAGGTTTATTGGTGATTAGCAAATGCTAGCTTGAGAAAGTCTTTGGAAAGAATTAGTTGTTCCTATTGTTTTGTATTTAGGTTTTGTGGATTTTGTGGTGCAATTTAATTAAGTAATGGTGATTAGGAATGTTAAATATCTCAATTGGTAAGGTCGCTGGAAAGTATTAACTTTTGCTGTTGTATTGTGATTAAATATTGTGGAAATTGGTGTTTGGTTTCATTGAGTAATGGTGATTAGCCGTTGTCATCTAGCTCGATAAAGTCTTTGATAAGAACTAGTCTTTTTTCTTTCATTTTGTAAATAGGTTTCTTGAAAATTGAGGTTTGGTTTATAATGATTAAGTATTGTTATTCTGCCGATGATAGCTAGCTCATTTAGTAGAGTTGTTCGAAAGTATCGACTTCTCCTGTCGTTTATTGAGTATTACAATACCACGTGTACTCTATATCTTTTTTTCCTCTTGTTTTGTGGTTTAGGTTCTGTGAAAATTGAGGTTTAGTTATATGGTTTAATAATTTGTGGAGATAGAAAAACAGTCGTTGTTTAAAGGTTAATTTTTCGGTTAATATGCTGAGTGTAAATGTTAGGTTAAGTAGTTATTATCGAACCAAGACTTAATATGGAAGCAGAGTGTTAGGTAAATGATAGGTTAATTTAGCCAAGACAATCAAGGTTAATCTGCGGAGATAAAGTCTTGGCTGGCTGGTTGATTGAAAAATTTGTCAATTCAGGCATTTGCTCATTTAAACTTGAGTTGGTAGGCCTATCAAATGGACTTTGAAATGAGATACTTCTATTTAGCTGACTGAAGCTCTGGTTTGAACAAGCAGAGTGTGATTTGAGGTTATTTAGTTGATATTTTGATTTCGAACTCTATTTGGTTCGTTGCCTAATCATATGGAAGGCTGATTTAGCTTAAACTATTTTTGTCTACTGAAGGTTGTTTTAGTTGGACTTTTGTTGATAAATTAAGAGTCTGTATTCTTTAGTTTGGTTAAGCACCTTTTTTGCAACTTCTGTTTTGCTGGTTGTTTTTATTTGGTTGTCCTTTGAATAGAGTGTAAGAGATTTAATGTGATATAGTTTGGTATCAGATTGTTGGTGTGAAGAAAACATACTACAGGGCAACTAATAGATTATCGTAATATTAGTAAACAAAAATAGTGTTTCTTTATATTGTTATGTTCTATGTCATCTGAAACATTTGGATTGTAAGTGCGGAGGATTTATCATTGTTTTGCATCTTTTTTATTGTTTTGCAGGTACTGCAAGTGTGAGATGCCATACAATCCTGATGATTTGATGGTTCAGTGTGAGGGATGCAGTGATTGGTGAGTATGTATACCCTCGTCGTCTATTACATGAATGTTCCAATTATCTCCCTCGTTTCAATTGGTAAGAATTTGGAAGTGATGCCCCTATATATTGGCTTGATAAGTAGGGCTCATGAGGTGATAAGTATATTGTTTCTTTTTGTATTATTTTTTTCTTACGTATGAAGGATGTAATTGCTGGTGTTAGGAGATAATAAAAGCTTACTTAGCTAATTGGTTAAGCTACTTATTTCACATTGTCGGTACAGGAAAGGATTTTATACTGACATATGTTGGTTCACTGATGATTTGGTATCACACTTGTCAACAGTGCTAAAAAATATGTCGAACTGTGTCTTATACAGCCAGTCTTACCCTTTTCTCACCTAGAACTAGACATGGTTTTGCCTGAAGTGACGTACAGTGCTAGGAATATCATGAAGTAATTAGGTAAACTTAGCAGGTTTTACTTGGTGTCAGTCTGTGTCTTGGCGAGGTATTGAAATAGGTTGAATTGAGCCAGCATCTATACATGATGGTCTTTTAGTAGCCATTAATCAGGTGTGGTGGTTTTCTTGTTACTCTGTACAAAGACAATATGATCGCTTGTTTTCAAAATGCTAAAGACCTCATTGGCATAAGTACTAGAGTTAATTCTGCCAAGAAGTCTACTGGCATCTTTGAAAGCAAATGCATGTGCATGTAATCAGAAAACAACCGCATTCTTGGGCAAACTGGGATTCCTGATCCTATGAAGTATGAACTCTACCCGTCCGAAATAGATCAGCTACATTCAGTTTGTGATCTTTGGGGGAAAAGTGAATATGTAGAATGGCTCATCTGCATAGGCCGGATCCAAGATTTAAAAATGGGGTAATGATTTTGTAGTTTTTGCTATAATTTTCTATCTTTTCTACCGTTTTCCAACCCTTTTCTACCATATTTCTACCCTTTTCTACCATATTTCTACCCTTTCTTTTTACCATATTTCTACCCTTTTCTACCATTTTTCTACCCTTTGCTACTGTTTGTATCCGCCCCTATCCCTCCCCCCTCCCCTAATGTGAATACAAGGCAATAGGTGTATATGCTTTTTTGAATGGAGAGCAGTACCAGAAATAACAATTTTAACTTGCTGACTTTTGAAAGTGCTCTATCAGTTTGGGCTGCCCCGAGAGAAATTATGAACATTCTTGGACTAGTTGGTCGTATGGTTTACATCCAATCTGGCTTCTTTGGTTTTGGCTTTTCAACTTTTGTCTATGTTGAATAACATGCTAGCCAAGCAGCTGTTTCCAAGTTCTCTAGATTCATATTGAATAAGTCTATGAGTCTGCCTTATTGCATATTGCAGAAATGTCATGAACTTATGACATTGACTTCTCGATGGATGTGCTCACTTCTGCCCATTGATTCACCTGTTCTTAAGAAACTTGTCATTTCTTTGATATTTTTGTCATTTCTATGTGAGGTTGTGTAAAAAGCTTATAGAACGATTTCTTTTTTTGGGTGGGGGGAAGTGGTGTCCTAAGAATGAAATTGTATGTCAATGCTCATAAATTGACTCGTTCTCATGAGTCAATTGATCCTTATCAACTCTTCTAAAATTTCGATATCATGTTTTAGCTGAGAAACTTTCTTTCTTTGTTTGATATTGATTCTTCGTTAATTCAACTTTTTAATCCTCGTGACTGAAGATTCTTCCCTTTGGCCCTATTTCGAATGTAGGAAGTAGCTGTTATATTGATTTCTGTCTGTTGGTGGACCTGTTTCTACTTGTACCTTGTAAACTCATTGACCCTTGAGGATTTGCTTTGTCATTCAGGTTTCATCCTGCTTGTATCGAAATGACTGCAGAAGAAGCTAAAAGACTTGACAACTTTTACTGCCACAATTGTTCTTCCGATGATCCGAAGAAGTTGCAACACTCACATGCTGCTTCTAGACATTCCGATGCAAAGGTACTCACTTTCTCCCTTTTTTCTATATTAACAAAAATATTTAACTTGCTCTATGATGGTGTATTTTTCGGTCGATTGATTTCTTTTGGTGTTGGTGATATTTGGTTTTGATGGCCTCCCTAGGGTACGTAGACTTCTTAACATTATAGTCTTGATCTGGATGCTGGATGAGGACTGTCTGTAGAGATTAATTTTTGTATTTAATGAAGGCTTGAGAAAGCTGAAATACTTG
Organism: Corrigiola litoralis; assembly: GCA_901111285.1. Classification (NCBI taxonomy): domain Eukaryota; kingdom Viridiplantae; phylum Streptophyta; class Magnoliopsida; order Caryophyllales; family Caryophyllaceae; genus Corrigiola; species Corrigiola litoralis. Next base: position 4,610 of record CAAKMY010045641.1, on the reverse strand, counting down.
CTTGCCTCGTCAAAGCTACTTGCGAGAAATTAGTAAGCAATATACAGTATTATATAGAAAAATGAAGAAAACACTAGTTAATACAAGTACCACAGTAAGTTGGATCCTTATTATTGTGGGATTGTTGTGCTGGCTTTAGCAGGATTTCCACCAGCTTGCTGTGGGTATGATGTCACTGCATCAAAATCTATTGTTTATTTTCAGTTTGATTGATGAAGCACTAAGGGGTTGTCTTCCTTGAGGGCTCTAAGTACTATCTGTACTTTGAACATGATTGATAATCCGTAGAGTACATTGAAAGTACAGAAATGGCTTTAACAAAGTTTCTGTTATTCGAATTCACAGCTACTCTGGGAGGTTTTTATGCTGTGCTAACAAATTGATAACTAGTTGTTGCATGTTTTAGTTTATTTTGGAAAATTTAGCTTTGGTCACTTGTTTGGTCTGTTGGATTGGAAAGCTCAGATGCTTTATTAGGCATATCTGAAACATTGCTAATGGAGTCTTGTAGTTGGTTTCAATTAGGTGTCCGGCTTTTTTTGGTTCTGCTTGTTGGGTCCCATTAGATAGTTTACGTTTGGTTTGAATTCCTCTCACATATTCAAACCAAACGTAAACTACCTTGTGGGACGGAGGGAGTATATTTGAAGTCTTATGCAAAATGAGATATATGTTATAAACGGGTGTCGTTCATCACTTGTGTACCCAAGTTGTCTGAACTGCATTGCTGCTGCTAGTATCCTATTTGCCATTATATGTGGGTTGAAACTGATCATGATGATGTTTCTGACATCATTTAAAAAGACGTATGGATGCTTCGTGATTACTGGAGGTATTTTGGTTATGCAGTCTGTGCTTAATTGACTACTGCTCTTTTTTTTTTTTCTTTTCTATGAACATGGACTCTAATGTACCGAACTGTCCCTATCGGTACTTCTGGTGTCATGTGCTCTTTAAATCTTTCTTGCTGGGAATTCTAATATAGCTCCAGTGGTGGGTGTAACAGGTTGACAACAAACGCCGGAGAAGGTGATGTATAGTCTACAAAAATGTAATGTGATGAGGTATATATGTAGGTGTTTGGTCTATTTCTTTTCTCATGGTGCTTTGATAGCACCTTTTTGGAAACAGAGGCCGAAGTTGTCAGCTTGTCAATGGAGGCGGCATCAGCTTGAACTGAAATCTGCAACATGTTCATCGTGGCTAGGATTGTTCGTTTGTTTGTTTTCCTTGACTCAAGGATATCTTCACTGCCATGTAATTAATAACGTTAGTGTCCTATAGTGAGAGCCTGGTTTAGAACTCAATAAAATGCACATATTTGTGAATTTCAGTATGATCAGACAGTACTCCACATCGCAAAGATAGCGCATAGTATATGCATCAGGACCTATTACATATGCTCGAGAAGATGTATTGTATGGCATCGATCCATGTGTCCATGGATGCTGGAGATAATTAGGATTATACGTATCGAAATGACAGTGCCAAAACAATAAAGAACGTATTGAAGCATTATCAGCCAAAAGGAATGTAGTATTTTTTTTTTCTTTTTTCTGAATGCATAGCATGATAATTTGTCCTAGCCCCAAAAGGCTTTTGACCTTATACTTGAAGAGTTAACTAATGGTAAAACGAGTGTACATACATAACAAAAAGTTTTGTACTATAAAAACAGTCTAAATTTATGTTAAAATCACAAACCTTTCATATTGAACTAGTCTCTTTTATTTACTTGTACATATAATAGATCGAACATTTGGATTATGTCAAATTTATCTAGATTTTGACTACTCTAACCTATCCTTTATAAAACATACAAGCAAAAAAATAATAGGAAAACTTTTCTAATTGGGTTTATATTTTCTTTTTCACGAGTATGAGTGTTAGGCCATGTTCTCCTCACATGAATTCCAGTGAGTTTCAGTTCCTTTCAGTTCTCTCCAGTTTTCTCCAGTTCTTTCCAGTTGCTTCCAGTTCTCTCCAGTTCCTTTCATTTACTTCCAGTTCTCTTCAGCTCCTTCCAGTTACTCCCTTCTATTTTTTTAACTCATTTCAGTTCCTTCCCGTTCTTTCCAATTCTTTCCAGCTCCTTCCAATTCTTTCTGCGAGTTTCAGCCGAACATAACAGGGCCTTAAGCAAAAAAAAAACAAAAAAAAGGAGTGTTTTTTAACTCCATTTTTTTTACAAGGGGCAGTTTTGTAAATTTTAGAGGAAATGGAGGTATTTTGGTCATTACCTCAGGTGCCAGCTAAGCCAACAAAGTCTCTCTAACTAAAACACATTTGTCGGACACCTGGTAATAATAATCATCATCATCGTCATCATCATCATCATCATCATCGTGACTCAATTTCTGTGCAACTCATATAATCAATTAATCATAAATCACACAACAAAAACAATTAATCAAAAAAAACCGAACAAATTGTTTGTACAAAAACAATAAATCTGAAGAAATTGAATACAAGAATTTTTCACATAATTCATCATCAATGTCTTCTGAACAACAACATCGACAATATGATCACAGTAATGATAATGAACAACAACAAGTAAATGATTATGTAGAAAAAGAAGAAGAAATTATAAAGAGAGATCATAAAGAGAACATTCTAGAAGAAGTAGTAGAAGCTATAGCTCAAGATGATGGAGATGGAGAAGGAGAGGAAGAAGGGAGATATGATGTGTATGATCCGGAGGTGTTCAGTTGTTTGCTGCACCCAATCACACCTGATTCCGATCCTCAATACGTCGGCATTCGTCGCCTTCTGCTTCTCCGTAAAGCGAACGCCGGCGTTCTTGGCAGAGTTGTATTTATCTTTATCTCTCTGTTTTAAATTTATTTTGTTTGTTAAGGAATTACTTAATTTTGTTTTTTATTTTTTTTTTGGTTTAGTTGATATAATTGATCAATTTAGCTGCCTGTTTACAGTTTTTGTCGGTTGATTTTGTGGAATTGTGTGTTTTTAGGATTAATGCTTTTGATGTAGGTGAGCTCAATGTATGATATGCGAAACCAGGTCGATTATAATATTTATCAAGTTAGCTTAATTTTGTGAAATTGTGTGTGTTTAGGATTGTGCTATTAATGTAGGTGAGGGTCATGTATGATATGCGAAACGAGGTCGATTACAATATTGATCGATTTAGCTGCTTGTTTAGCATTTTTGGTTGATTTTGTGAAATTGTGTGTGTTTAGGATTGTTGTGCTTTAATGTAGGTGAGGTCAATGTATGATATGTGAAACTTGAAGCGAAACGAGGTTGATTATAACATTGACCTATTTAGCTGCCTATTTAGCATTTGGTTAATTTTGTGAAATTTTGTGTTTTGAGGATTGATGCTTTTAGTGTAGGTGAGGTCAATGTATGATATATGAAACTTGAAGCGAAACGAGGCCGACTTTAATATTGATCAATTTTGCTGCCCGTTTCGCATTTTTTTGGTTGATCTTGCGGAAATGTGTGTTTTTAGGATTGATCAGGAGTGACATAAAGTTGCGTATAAGAATTGAGCTTCTAACCTCTCAGTTGGGCTGGGACGATAATTGTTTTCCTTTTTTTATATGATTTCGTTGATATTATGGATTAATTTAGCTGACTTTTTACAGTTTTTCTGGTTGATTTTGTGAACTGTGTGTCTTTATTGGAGAGTTCAATGTAGAATAGGTTAAATTTGATTCGAAACGTGGTCAATTATAATATGTTTTGGTTTGAAAGGAGTGCACAGAGTCGCACATAAAATTAGAACCCCAGTTAGGCCGGGACGAAAATTATAACCACTGAAACATCTCTGTAATAGATGCTAGTATGAATGTTGTAAGAATTTTGGTATCTTGATGTAGTTTCGGTATATTGCCGTTAAAAGTGTGCTGTGTTTTTGGTCCGAGTTAAATATCTCAGTCTTTTGTGCTGAAATTGTAGGATTGGAGATGTAATGGTAGAGGATATGTGGCATATAGAAATTTTATCAATAGACCGCGGAATTGGGAGAGCCTTCTTTTGCAAAGCCAGGCCAGTACTCCTAATCACAGGTTCGCTAGCACTAGACTAGTATTTTAATAGTATTACTAATTTGTGATCTTGATGTTATGCGCAACACAATAAGATATGACTAGTGTAGCAAAATTATCCATTTCCCCCAATGTTATGGGTATTCTAAGTGGTTTTATGTCAATAATTTGTTGTTTTTCATTTACAACTACCCCTCCCCTTCCCCAGAAGAAAAAGAAAAGAATAGGGTTGAAGTGTATATGCATAAAGCTCATGACCTTATGTTGAATTACAGTGGTTTTTCCCCCCTCTGCACGCGTTATGCATCTTCTATGACTCTTCTCTTGGAATGAAGCCATTACACCTTTCATAGACCTTTTCTTTGTGAATATGTCAAGCCTTTCAATTTTGAAATTGGGAAATAATTAGCGTAAATTGATAAAAACTACCTTTAAGTTTGCTGCATTTTGAAATTACTACCTTTCAAAAATTTCAGCCAGAATTACTACCTGTAAGTTTGTGTTTATTCTAAAATCACTACCTTAAGTGATTTCCGGCCAAAAAAAGATGAAAGTGACTGATTTGCCCTTAGTTTCGAATTTTTTCTTTCCCCC
>CAAKMY010045634.1:0-10494 GCA_901111285.1 Corrigiola litoralis | reverse complement strand
CAACGATATTAATGATCATAAGTCTGACCGATTATCAGATAGTAGTTGCAAATATTTGGATCAAAACATGAAAAGTGTAAGGGTTATATGGAATATAAATTCATCACGATCATTATTGAAAAGGGTTGGGGTTTCATATAAAGGCTCTGATTAAATGTCTCTGGTGTCTTAAGTACTGCAATCTTAGTTTATCCTTAATATTATAGTATACCAAAATAAAAGTGTAGCAAGTGAGTTAATCTCAGGGGATCTGCCACTCCAAATAATAATTAATCTTATGTTGTAACGACAACTTGTACAGATTTTTTTTTTGGTTCAAGTGGTTTCTGAACAGGGTTTTCTGTACTTTGGTGCCAAACCAATCCCTTTCAACCTATATGCCTGTCTTCTAGTAAGATTTTGTCAAACCAACCTGACACTTCATTGTAAACCGTATGACTTGCTGCATTCTAAAATTTTTGTGGGTTTTTCTCCTGAACAAAGCTCTTAATCCAAAATCCCAAATTCATACATATTGAATTGGGTCTATTAACACTCCCATAATTCTGGATTTTTTATTTCTAAGTCCCATGGAGGATTAATTTTAAAGGTCAAGTTGTCTCCACCTATGTTTTTATCTTTCGGTTGTTTTTTTATAAATCTTAATGAAACATTCTCTAGGAAAATTGCAAGCTTAACCTACTCTTGTTTGTTTGTTCTACTTGACAAATCCAAGTATGATTGGCGTAGATGGACAACATATGTTCTGGACAATCTGAAATATTTTCGGAGTGTAGAGATCAATCAATGAGCGCATTTTGCATGTTAGTAGAGAAGTGGAACTTTGAGAAGTTGAGGACGACATCAAGGCAAAGCTTCATGATATTTATGAGAATACTGATTACATCTCGGGAAGCTGCATTTTACGCTATTAAATCAAGACTTTCTAATTGGGGGCAGAAGCCAGTGAACAGCAAATAAAAAAAATTCAATTAGAGACATTATTTCTAGGAAGTATTCTAAAGGTTCCATAGAAGGATTCAATCGGAAACAGGATATGTAATGCAATCTGAACACGTATGACATATTGAAGTGTTCGCGGCTGATCCTACAGACCTGGATTGCAAAAGTAGACTCAAAAGAACAAACCAAAAAGAACAAACCAAAAAGAACATGATGACGACTTACAGCTTTGTTGATTGTTTGCTGAGACATATGGATTTGCTGGTGGAGGACAATACCTTCAGCAAGGGGATCTCTTCAAACCTGTTTTTGCAGCTGAAATTATTATGAACATTTATGAGGGACCCAGGAAAGTTGGTCTCTGTAAATCCAAAGTTCAAAAATGTTTGGAGGCGTGTTGAGAAAATGTCACGGAAAACATGGTGGGAACTTTGGTCATGTCGCTTCAGATAATTTGAGTACTAAAGAAAAAAGTCTTTGTCTTGTTTTTAAATTGCTGGAAGAAATCATAGTGAAGAAGTTAAATGCTAAGAACTATTGCTGGGCCTTGTCAGTTCTCTAATTGATAATCTGACAGTTCTATCAAATGTTAATGCCACTACGCTAGTTTCTGTGAAACATCATGTTGGAATTCTCTAGAGGGAGTTCTGATTCAAAGCTTCCCTCTCCTCTATATTCCAGTTCAGTAATGTTAGGAGAGCCAGATTGCTTATCATATAATTCCAGACTAATGGTCTCACTTTCGAAGATTAATTAAGGAGTACTTTAGTGGAAGTTTGGTTGAGACAAAAACCGCAAATGAAGTAAATGGTCGTACCCTTAAACATAATGATGACAGGTAATTACATCCTACTAACTTGGCAAGGAAACCACCAGTAAAAGACGAATGATGGCATTGCTTTATTTTATCTTTGCTCTCAAATCCCAAATTAATATTCATTCAAATCAATACTATTAACACTCCCAAAAATCAGGATTTAAACTTACTAAGATCGATGGAGGATAAATTCTAAAGGTTTGTCTACAGCTACGTTTTTATCTTTTAGTAGTTTTTTAATAAGTCATAAAAACATTCTATAGAAATATGCAAACTTCCCCTTCTATCATCAGTTGCTTAATTTCACATCTGTACAGGTTCTAAGTAACTATGGTCTTTAAAGTTGCTGACCTAGTCAAGCATTTTTGGAAAGTTAGAAGAACGATAATGAAGTAAGTCATGTTCCTTGCCTTCTCGAAAATTTCATCAATTAACACCATCACTCCCTCATTCATATTTGGAAATGGTAACATATTTCATAACTGTACTATGTTTTGAGAAGTTCTCTTTTGATGTTTACTCTTTATATTAGTAGCCTACGTTCTCTTAAGCTGAACTTATAAAAAGAAATTGCAGCCTAGCAGGATCAAGAGAATATTATGCATCTACGTGTCCAAAGAGTTCACTTAATTCTAATGGTTAAATTATCTTGCTTCTAGGATAACCTTGAATGAGAAGACAATCTTTGCTAGCCATGTCGTTCGAAAATTTCTCCTTTACAGATTTACCGGCTATGTTAGAAGACTCCTCACTGACATAAGTTAGTCATCTCTAAGACTCTTGAGGGGGGTTGGATTGTTATCCCTGTTGCTTGCCTCCTAGCAATATATTTTTTGATAGAAGGAAATGCACTCAAGTCCAGTCCATTTTATGTCACTTCTGAACCATAGTCAGACTCATCTTCCCCTCTGTCGTGCGTATGTGTGTCAATTCATGTGTGCCTGTGTGGCCATTTTCATTTTATCATCCATAGTCCCTCTGTCTATGTGCTAATATGCACTTATCTAGAAGTGTTTTCAAGAGCAGACCTCTCTTCATGTGCCCCCCATAGGCCATAGTTCATACTTTTCTTTGCTATTTTTAGTGTAAACGGCTGACACTCTTCGTTCAGTTGTCTGAATCAACATTGTGCATGTGTAAGTAAACCCATAGATGGCAGCCTGAATTCCTGATATGTAGACATCTACTATTTCTTTTTCCGAAGCCTCACCTACTCCACGATGGTGAAACAGTATATAATCCTCAGAAGTGAATCTTTAGGCAGGGGTACATTTGTTACCAATTACATTAATATTGGTGTCTCTGATCGTACCACCTTTATCTTGCTTATTGATCATTATATAGGTGAAAAGTCGACTATATATTGTTCGTCAAGTTTGTTTGGCTGAAGTTTTGGTTCAGGTGTCTATTGCTCATATGTGAAATTAATATTTGAGAAAGTATAAAGAGTGACACCTTAGTGAATGTACTCAAGCTCATGAAATGAACATTCATCCTATCCATCATAAACTTTGCTACACAACACTTTTCTACCCGGCAGCTCAAAATTCTGTACTATATTAACCATTTAACCAATTATAAACTTCACCAAAGTTCATCCAATCAAATGCTAACAACCAAGTTCAAATTAACACTAAACTAACACAACCCATTTCATAAAACAACCAAAATTAAAAAATTAAATGATTAAAGAAATAAACTTTGCATTCACCAAAAAATGTCACAGGGTCTTTTACACGAAAATACTCAAGCAACTATATTAATCTGGTCTAATTTGGATTATGTCATGATTGATACCTAGTTACTTCTTTTGTTCCGGGTCTTTTACACGTCCAAGGAAGGCCTGCTACAACTTTTGATGATCAAGGATTAGTCTTTCCGGTTGCCTTTGGAGGATACATGAGGATGTTTGATGCTTGCAAGTCGCAAGTATGAGAAAGTTGGTGCCTCACAGTGTTACAGCCTCAATCGATTTGCATACATATAATAAATTATGATACCACCATAAAAGTTCAGTTTTTCAGTAGGTGACATTGAATTGTTCTAATTGAATTACTCAGGGACCTTTTGAAGCATACTCTGTTGGAGGAGACTCCTCTGATGCCAGTGTAGTTAAATTCAGTAATAATGGTAGACTCATACTTTTAACAACTGGCAGATACATTTATGTGCAGGATTCCTTTCGTGGCACCCTCGTGAGTTCTCTTCTCCTCCAAAAGTAATATAAAGTCAATTGTCGGGTTGTCAGTTCAATTGCTTGCTGCGTAAAGTGTTTATTGATGGCTGGTGATATTGTCTACCTTATTTATAAAATTTAGCTCTCTTATGTGTGGCCTTTTGTAGGAGGAATGGAAACAGTCATCTGATGCACTGAAGTCTATTTGGTTTTATAGATATAAGTCGAGGGCAATGTAAAGGCAGGGTATTCTAGTTTCCAGTTGCACCCATCCTTTAAAATTAGCTACTGTGGATATAAGATAAGAATTTTATAGTAAAGACTTGCCTTGGCGGTGGCGGTTCATGTGACCACCAAGAGCTTGTGACTTGCGAGGGAGCAAAACATACATTAATATATCTTATTGCTCTCATCTTGGTTTTTCTTCCTCCTTTGCCCTGTAACAATAGTCACCATAAATATTAAAAACAACAAAGGTAACTTTCACACAATCCCTTTACATTTTAAGCTAAGAAAATTTTCATCATCACCCTGGCAGCAAAATTTAAAAAGATAAGGAAAAAGTGGAGAAGTAAAGCCTTCACCCAAGTGTCACCTTGGGAAGGAGTGAAATATAATTAGTGAGAAAAATTGGATAAATTATCGCAATGTTAACACTGAAAACAAATAATTACTAAGGTAATTTTGCATGAATGATTGCATATATTAACACCAAAAATGTTTAGTTTTATAACTCCATTTGACTAAAATTGGGTGTAATATATTCACCCAATCACTAAGGATTATGGAACGATTTTTACTGTATAAAAGGAAATGTGGAAGAAAAGTAAAACTGTGGTGGGGAAGGAATAATTGGTATTACCAGAAGTGAAAGTGTCTTCATAAGCCTGTTTGCCATCTCTAGCTAAATCCCCCGGCAAGTTGTTCAGGTCTAATGGGCTCTCCTCTGATCTCCTGCATCCCACCAAAACATTATTAATGCACATGAAACATAACATCAAGATTAGGATAAAGTAACCACATATTGGAGGTCTACCACATGCCTTTAGAAGAGGATAAAAATAAAAGGAGAACTTTATTTGCTTAGCTGCTTAAGTAGGTTTCACAAAAATAAAAACAGAAGTAAGAAGAAGTATAAGCAGAGGGGACTATGCATAGTAGCTTTAAGAGACTGTTTGAAACTGCTTCAAAAGAAAACAGTGCAGAGCGTCTAGATGTTTGAAAAAGGTAAAGAAGAAATAAAAGAGGTCTAAGCTTTCGACTCATTCTCTGTTCGGGAGTGTAAATCACAATGCAATTGTCTAAGACGTACTTTATACATCTAGAGTGGTGGCATCAACCTAGCTCTTCTATCTGACTGGTTTTGAAGATTAAAATCTACAGAGTTGTTTTCATAAAGACTAAATGTACTATTCTAAACTTCTAATGTCACATACTTCAGTCGGATACATGTAGTCATATACATGCCCTTCCAACATTTTTAAAAATCCAAGTGTGCTTAGAACAAATATCATGCAGTTGCCAAGGATATCAAAACAAAAGTTTTAATTTTCCCTCTGACTGACTCACAGTAGTAAACCGGCAAAAGCTAGGAAGCTACTATCACAAAATCTTGCAATTATGCTGTTTCAACGTGCTCAATGAACTAATTCCAAAAATCCATCTAAACCACCAGAAAACAAAGAAAGATGCCAATGATTTCTCTCGTATTTGCTCTCAATTTCCTATTTAATATATTGAAATCTGTAATTTTACATTTCTTCATATAACGATGTTAATTATCCTAACTCTAACAGATTATGAGATACTTGTTTGCACATATTCTACGTCTTTGCACATATTCTAGAAGTGTTTGCTCACATGTATGTACTGTGCACTATCTCTCTTGTATATGGCATTACCATATATGGTGAGTTCTATTTCACTTAATTTATGATTTCCATTCTTTTCTTAACAAAGTCTTTGATATATCTATCTTTGGGATCAGTTAAAAATCTACTTGCATCCTACAACTCAAAGTTCAGTGCTGGAATGGTAAGTTACAGTTTTTTTTTTTTTTCTCTGTGTAGTTAGTTATTAATCTCAAGTGTCGAATTTCTAGAACATGTACTTTTCTACTTTCCATACATCCTTCATTTCCAATTCAGTAACCCTTTTCGTATATGTCAGTGCTTCAATACATCCTTTACCTTCACCTAGCTCAATTAACAATTACACTACTCAAAAACGGCATCACACCAGCCCACGTACACGATAGCATAACCAACATTATTTCAGATTGCAACTAAAATCTCAATCACCTAAACTCAAGCAAATTTCAGCTAAGTTGAGTTTCACACTACCGATTCTAGCGTCGTGCAAATGCCACAGCCTATACTTCTCTATTTTACAGGTCAAATTTTGCGTATCTTACACAATGTTCGGCTTCTGAGTCGTGTTGTTTCTGATATACAGGTATTTAATTGAGAGTTTTAGAGGCGGTTGCAGCTCATTCTTTACTTCAGTTTCGTATTGGTCTGTCAAGGTTGCGGGAAAACGGCGTGGGAGTGGGAGCATTCTATGAGTGTCTTGACACAACTCCTCTACATCTCTCTCATTGAGGGGTCCGTTTCATTTGTGATCAACAGTTCATTTCCTCCAAAGTTGCTAGCTAGTGTCTAAATTTAAAAGATAAGTATGCGGAAAATGTAACACAATTAGTGTGGTACTGGAACAGATGTGCATTGGGAAGGAGGCATCACCACTCCAGGGCAGTTAATCACATCCCTGCTACTCAGACCAGTTCAATGCCCACCAGAAAGAATGTTGATGCAACCTCGGCTACGCCATAAGTAAATCCAAACAAAAGCCGTCAACCAAATATGGCGCCCAGAAGGAAATTAAAAAAATTTCAATCATAACATTATTTCTACAAATTTACAAAATGAATACCTGCAATATTGCGAAAGGCAAAGTCGAAGATTCTCCTTCACCACTTTCATCTCCTTTTGGAAATTTGCAAGCAAACAAAACAACAGGGTAAACAAATTAGCTCAGCAAACGAAATACCATGTTGAAATAAGAGTATAGATAACATCTTAAATAACCACATCAAACATAATAACAATATAATCTACAAAACAAAATCAAGAACAAAGAGGCGACCAACCTTAAATATTAAACTAACAAACCGTGGAAAGTGATGATATTTTTCAGTGTTTATATACTACAAATTGTGCCTTCTAAACTTCATTGAACTAAATGCTTGTCAATCAATGAAAGAGATGTTACAGAGTAATGGAGAAGCTTCTTACAGGGGAAGAGACACACTACTCACCCGCGTGTCTTTTCGCATTCAGGGCAATCAATAGCAAAGCCAACGTTGGGCCTCGAATCTGTTGCACTTCAGAACCGTTTCTTGACTTACAGAGAAGTGAGGTTATTGTGTGGGACGCTTGGACTGGGTGTCCTATTAAATGGGCTAATTAATATGGGCCAGGTGGCCTAAATTTAGGAGTTCTTAAGTTTATAAGATAATAGTATAGATAAGCTCTAGTGTCTTCAAGCACCTAAGGGGTCGTCCAGCATGTTTGACTTTTTCGCTCTGGACATGCGATGTCATAAACGCTCAACTGCAATATGAAAACCAACCAATATTGACGTTAACCAGAACATTGTAGACAACAAGAATCTAAAGAACCTCCCAGTTAGAGCCTTACTACACATAGAAACTCTTAAGAAAGTGCACATGAGAAAATCACTCAGTTTTCATCTAACTCCTCAACAAGTATCTAGCTTCTCTTTAATGCCAAAAACATACGTACAATTATGATTTATTTGATATGTAAAAAGAAGCGTCTTGCCTTTAATGTCAATTTCTGGAGACGTGGACACGCCTCAATCAAGGAAGTCCAACCGAGGAGGGTTTGATCACAACCACCACCATGGACTGACAGTTCAAGATGCTTGAGGTTTGTCAAAGCAGGAACATGACTTGGTCTTAAATTCAACTGCGTGAGAAAAGGGGTAAGCAATATTTATGCAAAAGTATCCAAAAAAGCATTAATCCCAGTGACCACACATACTGACCTTGTGAACTAAGGACATCTTTATAGTTAGATACTCCAACTGTGAAAAATACTTTGCAAGGGAGTCAAAAGTGGGTGCAATAAGCACACGGCCCTGCGCACCAAGCGATACCTCAGCAAGCAAGGACGCATTTCTGATATGTAGACTTATAGGATTGCCATAGTATTTGAATGACAAAAGCTTTGGGGCAGAAATATCAATTGATTCCATACTGCAACAATCTGATACCTTGAGATATTTCATTGCTAGTGATAAGTCAGAGACTTTGATGCTGGTTACATATTTTGATCTCACAATGCACAGATTCGCAAGGAACGGACAAGAACAAATAAACCCTTCAATGGATTCTGTGCTAATATTGACATCTTTAAGACACAACGATGTTAGGGAAGGCTTCATGCTAGCCAGATTATGGGGCTGATTCAGTGGCATGCAACACTCACGAAGCAACATATAGTAGTTGCACCCTGTATTTGCACGAATATACACAGGGCTGAAGTCAAGCTCAAGCCTTTTGACATGTTTTTCAAATGCAAGTGCAACCCACTTATCAATATGAGACTTATTATCATTATCCAAGTCAAAAGCAACCCTCAGTTCGTCAATAGCTGGGCCAAGATGGTGTTGCAGGACATGATCAACACGCATTATAAAACTGGATCTTGCTGGCTCAACCGGATAACTCTCATTGTTAATCTTAGCCAAGGCGGCAGAATCTTCAAAGTCCAGAATAGGACGGCATCGCCACAAGTATTTCCACCTCTGAGAAAGAAGACTAGTTCTTGCAGCTTCCTTCATTGTCAAGGAGGATAAAATTGACAACAGGATCTCATCGGGTAAGTGACTCAATCGATCCTTTACTGCACTGCCCCTTGACTTAAAGCGCTGAGTTGTCACAAATGAAAAAAAAAAACACCGTGAGGAATGAAAGGGCTGGGCGAGATTTCGTTAGAAAAGATCGGAAAGTAACACTGAAGTTTGGAAATCAAAACCGAACCTTGCGCTTGCAAGATTTAAGGACAGGCCACATCTTTTCAACCATAATGCTGACCTAACACTGAAAGCAAACCAAGGAAAGTTTCAGGATATCACAAAAGTGCTGCAAGGTTTTGAAGCAAACAAATGAACAATTCGGAATAGCCAAACGCGAGAATACATTTGTTAGATTTCTCCCCTTTTTATATAATTCTAAAAGAATCTGTAAAAATAAGCAGGTTGCTAGAAAGCAGCAGAATAGACACAAACAAAAACAAAGCATGTAGCAGACACAGAAGCACAAAGATTGGTCTCTACTATTCTGACAGAAACATTTCTCAATTCTTTCTATTTCCTTCATCCTCATGTTGATCTAAATTCATCAGAATAAAAAAGAGACTACTCTGTATGGCCAAGGCTACATGGCAGGCCGAAACGGAAAGCATAAAAGCAAAGGCAAGCATAGATTATGTCAAATAAAGGAGGCTGGTGAGAGCTAGTGGCAGCCGAAGTACCTCGAACTTGGATCAGTGGACAGAAGATAGAGAGCAGGCTCTACAATGAGGAGCATGAGTGGTATCAGTTTGAGGAACAAGACAAACATTACCAATATCCATAATCAATGCATGTAACAAACAACTACTTTTGGGGCAGATTGTCATACAAAACATTACCAATATCACAATCCAAGTTAAGTTATGGCTTTAAAGTAAGGATCATTCAAAGAAGAAAGGTACCATCTTTGGCGCCAAATCAAGTAAACTAAACTATGTTGAGCATGAATGCAGATTAAAGGTACCATCTTGGAACCAAAAACAAAAGTACAATTCAATTCCAAGTCCAGCAGAATATCATACATGTATGAACCCAAAAAAAAAAAACCACGAAATCAGGCCATACCAAGCACAAAACACCCAAATTTTATCTAGTATAAACCTTTCACTACAATTCGAATAAAAGCAAAATCCTTACAATTGGAGCTTGGCAGAATATCCAACACTCTACAGAGCTTGGCTTTACTTTGTTTTTCGCGGCATGTGTTATTGTCTAGTACGTAGTATTAAAAACAGCTATTGCGCATGCTCGGGTTACCGACAGCGCACCAAAAGTAGCGGCTGCAGGTTCCCACGTTTCAAAGAAAAAAAAAGGTTTTTTGGGTATTGTAGACATTCTTTTGGGTCTTAACATTTTTTTTTTAATTATTATATTTTTATCGTGTAAACCCGTAATCGTTATCTTTGGTGGCTTTGGATAAAACCGCGGAGTATTAGCTTGCAAACCACACACACCGGAGAAGTCGCACTGTTACAAGTTGAGATCAAGAAAATCTCACCTCTCACCTTAACCAGTTGGGTCAACCCAATTGCGCCTTTTGGGTCTTAGCATTATAACTATAATAACTGCTCAAATAAAGATGGACTTTCGGCATAGGCCCGAATTAATCTTCGGGTCCGGCTTCTCAAATTTCTTTTAACAAAGGTATTGGAATATTATGTTGGTTTTACCCCTCTTATAA
>CAAKMY010045632.1:0-18791 GCA_901111285.1 Corrigiola litoralis | reverse complement strand
ATCATCAAAAGTTGGCACGAAAAAAATCAGTGGGGAAGAAGTGATACATGGTCATCATAACCCAATATTCTTTTGGGGGGGATTTGAAGCTTATATGTTTCTTAGAGGTTATGTTGGAATTGATTGGGGAGGGGGAGATTGTATAGAGGGTGGGGGAGGGGTTCACGAGGGGGGAGGGGGAAGGCTTGCATGGTAGTAAAGAAGGCGGGCAAAACTCAACTTGCAAGTTGTTTTCGTCAATGGAGGTTGCTAATGCACTTGAGGTTTTCAGAAGATGACGAAACAATTGTTTTAGTTTGCAGGGGAGATAACTAAAAGGGTTGACAATGAAAGGTGTTGACAAAGGGGTTTAAAAAAAAGGAAAAAGGAAAAAAAGGCCACATTAGCGATTGTGACCGGCTAAATAAAAATTAGCAGGTAAATCGGTAAATGGGAACAAAAACTGAAAAAATGAGGCAAACTTGGGAATATTAAGGAATAATCAAAACTTGGGAATAAAAATAGAAGAGCACGCAAACTTGGGAATATTCTTAGCAAATTTTCCATTTTTTAATTGAGAGCTATCAATTTTTCGGTTGACGATTAGCTCCTTATTTATTGTACTCAAGTTTTACATTCATTTTTTGGCACCAAAGTAAACGTACGTAAGCAAGTAGTGTCAATTGCGCGCCAATCCCGATCTTTAATTTTCGAGGCCTTTGTTCATTTTAGTGGACTTTCGCAAAACAGTAAAGCCCTAATAAATCAAGGATCGGGTTGTTTATGTTTGATTTTAATTATTTTTAATGTCAAAATAATGTCAATTTTGACCATTATTTTCTAAATTGTTTTACACTATCACTTATAGGATTCCTTTTTTGTCGTTCATAAATACACATAAATCTATGTGACCAATTTATAGTCAGACCTATGGGTTAGCTAAGAGTTTCACATCAACATTAAGATTGTCACATATGTATTGAAAATTACTATTATCTTTTCAAAACTTTAAAATCTTAAAATTGACATCTTTGGCCGCAAACAATGGTCAAGTAATGTAACTCAAGTTTTAGTATAACAACTGTAATATAAATTTATATCACGAAAGTAGGAGTATTAGTGAAGCTTAATTAGGGGTGTATATAAGATGACACAACTCATAAGCTATTTGAGATCACCTTATACATAACTCAGTCAATACTTGACTTATAAAAGCTCAACTCGAGCTTGAATTCTACTCGAATTTTTAACGAGCCTACTCATGTAGGCCAGAATTCGACTTGAAAGGCTCGTGACATACTCAAGTATTGTAAAAACATATAAAATAACTAATTTATATTTGTCTCTTTTACATAATTATATGATTGATACGTATTTTTCAAAATATACATATGCTTCTACAAACAAAAAAGGTTAAATCTTTCATTCAATTGAAAGACAATTTATTTAACTAGCAACTGAAAATCTCGAGCTCAAATCGACTTTGAGTCGAGCTACAAAATTTTCAAGCTGCGAAGTTCGCGAGCCGAGTCGATCTCACCTATGAGATCGTGTTAGGTCAAGCTCCCGCTCGACTCGTCTCATTTACACGTTAGGCTACTGTGTTGTATTATCTCTGTTTCACTGGTTTGCATATCTAATGGGAAGGATAAGGGAACTCGGGTGAATCAATCCGTTATTAAAAGTTAGATTTTTGGATGTAAGGGGGATGATAAAAGGAAACCTCCCACGTAATTGCATTTTTAACATCGACTTCATAAGACTAAGCTTTAACAAGGCCATTAGACTAGCTCTATGTTGATTATGGATAAATTTATTAAACTTGCTTATCATTAGTTCATTACATTACATAATTTAATGGTCAAACACGGAAACTTGATAAGTTTAATCTCAAACGTCAAATTAGACCTTGTTAGTTTTGTGATCTCACATTGTGCATGGTTGTGACTTGTGCTAATCTAATTTTTTTTCTTTTATCCTTAGTTTAAGAGGATTCATTGTGAACTTTGAGAAGTGAGGAGCGAGGAGTGATACGAGGAAAGATGTGTGAGAGTGGTGTGAGAGTGGGGTTGACTAGCTAGTGGAAGGGGCCATATTGAGTTTGGAGAGAAAATTTAGGAGCGTTGATATATCAAATTTAAAGACGATGATTAACAACTCTTTTTATATTTTTTTTCCTCATATTATTGTTATGAAATATTGGTTTTCATTTCTAACTTTTATTTACTCATATACCAACTGATATCATCATCTTCTTTATACAAGTTTGCTTTGATTTGATCAGCATGTTATATGACCCAATTCAACTTCTTCATGTTCCGAAAAACTCGACAAAAACTAATAAATCGTTTGAAATTAATGAAACAAATAACCTAAGTAATAAACTCAAAACCTAGTAACACTTACATTATCATATAAACACAAATAAACTATTTCACTAAAAAGACGAAAAAGCACAAATAACCTTACATTCGGCCAATAGACAAGAACAACCCTCAAGCAAACAATCAATTCTTGGTGTAATACTCACTCGTCAATTCTTGCGTATATTTTCGTATGTATGTTTTTTTATAATATTTATTTGATCGATTTATTCATGTAAAAAAATTAAATCATTAATAATACGTCGGTAGACACGTGGATTAGTGGATCCCATTCCCACGTAAACACGATTGTACCACGCTTACCTTAACACTTACGTTGCACTTACGTTACCCCCCGTCCGTACTCCGTACCCGACCAAACAATATAAACACAATAAGGTAACAAATAATAATGATCATATCATATAAATCTAAATATATTGTATAAGTAAACATTAAATTGAGTAGAATTTGGTAATTGTGATCATATTTATACCATTTAATTCCCCTCCCCTTAAACCCCATTGTTTGGGATTTTCTCTAAAGTAACCCTGAGGCATCGCAAAAAAGTCCGAATACCCAAGTGTTTTTTCGAAGCCAGAATACCCTTAGGTCGATTTTGGGTTTCGTAACTTGAGTTTTTTTTTTTTCCTTTCGTTATCATATTTTTTTTTTTTGGTTTTTATTCGAGTCGGGTAGGACTACTAGGGCGGCAAAACTCTCCCTCGGCTGTTGTGTTTTCAGGGTGTCGAATATTAGACCTTTGGTTAAGCTAGAACAACCACTTACCAGTTACGAGTTTATCTAAGTGCTCTGGGTTTCGTGATCATCAGTTTTGGGTTTTAGAAATTAGAGAGTATGGTTAGTCAAGAGGGATTGAGCAAGCAGTATGGTGTTTCGAAGCCGCTTTCCATGGCGGGTCCAACTGGGTTGGACTTCAAGAAGACGCGGGAGTTAGAGAAGGTATTTGTCTTGATTGAATTATGAGTGATTTGTGTTTTAGTGGTTGGGTTTTGGTGTTTTTGATTGATTTACTGTGGTTTTGTTGATTGAATTGTGCAGCTTTTGGCGGATTCCGGGCTGTACGAGACAGAGGACGAGAAGGCGAAGAGGGAGGCTGTTTTGGTTCGTCTTAGGCAGGTATAATTCGAGGTTTAGTTGTGGAATTTAATGTGTTTATGATTGAATTATGTAGGAGTATGGTTTTTTATGCTAGATTATGTTGATGAATGTGGTAAAGTTTTTTTTTTTTTTTTTTTAATTTTATTGTGAGAAAGACCGTGATTTTGTCGATATACTCTAGTAGTTGTGGTTTGGATTGATTTGTGTAGGATATTGGTACAAGATTTTACGTTCTTTGTCAGTGATGCTTGGTTTTGTTGACATGTTTGATACTCCGTATATTTAGCTTCTGTAGTGTATGAAAGACATGATTGCGAGATGGCCCTTTGTTGGTTATGGTAGTACATTGAGTGGGCAATGGAGGGTGGTGATCGAATTTTATGCTTTGGGGGTCCTGATTATATCAAGATTGTGTTGGCAAATTTGCTTCTTTATTGTGTGAAAAGACTCGACTTTTTGGAGACTTTTTGTATTCTTATGATGATAAATATTGAAAACATTGTAGTGTCTTGTTTAGAGTTAAGCTGATCAATGAAGTGGTGGAGGTCGAATTGTTTGATTTGTATGATTAAAGCTGGAGTAATTTACTAAAATAGTCTATTTCTGTAATTATTAATGTTTTTGGGTACTTATTAAAGCTAGATTCTGTTCTTGATAAATCTAGCTTCTTATCGTAAAAAGGCGTGCTTTTCAGTCGCCCTTTGTTCTTTATGATCGTGTATTAGTTGTTTTGAGATAACGTAATCAATGAAGTGATGGATATCGAATTTGGTTAACTTTCATGATTTAAGCTGTAGGAATTTGGCTAGAGTCTTTTACTGTAACTGTTGATACTTTGGGATTGAATTATAGCTAGATTTTGTGGGCAAAGTTTGATAAATTTAGCTACTTTACCGTAAGAAAGACGCAATTTTTTGACGGCTTTCAGTTGTTTGCGAGCACATTGTATTATACCTTGTTAGATCTGGTGCGATTAATGAAGTGATCTAGATCAAATTGTTTAATTTGTCTGATAAAAGCCACCGAGAGGTGGTGTTCCTTAACAATTGATGTTGAGAGGTGTTAGTGTGACTCTAGGAAGTTTAAAGTTGCTATGGGGTAGCTTGTTAGTGTTAATTTGGTATAAGGTTCTTTGCACCTTCCATCCTATCACGTTGATAGCAAGTTTCGAAATCTACCTTCTAGTTTATCCTATTTTGATGTGTTTCCTGTAACATTGGATTACCTTGTAGCTTTGGTGTTGATGTTTTTTTGGTTCTATGGTTAGAGCAGTATTTTCCGTGGACTACAAGAGTAAGAGTGAGGTTAAGAGTTGGATGATGTTGACCTTATGGTCAGGTGTTTGACGGTCAGAGATGTCTTTTGTAGGAAGCCTTTCCAATTCCTTCCTGTGTTTACTGTTTGAGTGAGATTGAGCAGTGATTGCAAGATAGAGGAGCAATTAAGGTTAACTTCATAGTCAGTTTTTTCTCTGACTGTGAATGAGAAAGTTTGGAAATTAGCTACTTTATTTAAGACCTGACTTGATAATGAGGCAAATATAGTAAATTAGTTTATTGACTCTTTTTGCCTACACCCTACTCTTATCTACCACTTGATTGTGCTAAAAATCTTTGTTCCCTTTATACGTTTTGCCTGGATCAATGTCATTATAGTTCTCTAATGCAAATAATTCACTTGACGGACTGCTCCAATTTTGTCCATCATTCTTGATCTAGCATCAACATTTTAGTCATCTTAGTGAGCGAGGACATTGCATAATGATTCTTTTGCTTTGATGTATTTGGTTTGAGGAGCAAGATGTGGTCTTTATGAACTTCAAACAAGGCGTTGAGCCTTTGAGTAGCTCAGTGTTTTTGGAGCTAGGAAGTAAACTCTATCTCTGCACGGAATGTAGCCATGGGAAATCAATTTATTGAACTGGTATCAGAGCTTTTTCTTGGGTTGGAAGGGGAAGGTGAACGGTAACTGATTGGGATTTGTGAAGGGAAACTGGATTCAAGTGATGTTTAGCCATCCTTGTAGTGTTCTGGGCTTCAGCAGTTTTGTTATGTATATGTTGTCTTCAGTCTGTATGCACTTAATGCTTGGCTTCTCGTTTTGTATTGCTCATTTACTTTTTGATTGCTTGATATCTCATGTATTCAAATTTTTCTTAACATTAATTTTATTTTTTTGCTTCTTGTCAGATTGTTAAAGATTTGGTCAAGCAACTTACTCGTTTGAAAGGTTATATAGATCAAATGGTAGAGGATGCAAATGCCCTCATACTTACTTTTGGTTCTTGTCGTCTTGGGGTAAGAATTTCAATGCCTTTTGCTTGTGCTGGAAACCTGAAACACATTTTAAGTTTTTTTTTGTTCAATTATGAGTTGTGGACTTTATAGAATCTTTTGTTTTGTTGATTGGATTCTGATCTAGTTTGATACTCAGCAGATCTTCATTTGAATGTTCATGGTGTTTTGTTCTCTGTAGTATTTTAAATATTTTTTTCATATTTCAATGATTTGTTTTTTCTGGAAGAATTGATGGCTCTATTTGGTCTTTGGTTTGTTGGCTATTTTTGAGGGCTAACTTTTATATCTGAATTACTGTCGTTTTCCTACTCAATCGTTTAAGGAGATAAAACTGTCTCTGTGCATGACCTTGGACAGGTAAATGGTCCTGGTGCTGATATAGATGCTTTATGTGTAGGCCCATCATATGTTAGTCGAGAGGTAATTGACGAAACAGTCTCTTGATTTCTTTTGTTAATTTAGCGTTTTATCTCAAGCACAAATCTTATTGTATGCTTTTCTCCTGCAGAGGGATTTCTTCTATATGTTCCATGACATGCTGGCACAAATGGAAGAAGTTACGGAGATACAACCTGTTCCTGATGCTCATGTCCCTGTCATGAAATTTAAATTTGATGGGATTTCTATCGATTTGCTGTATGCAAGTGTTTCACTGTTGGTCGTTCCCGAAGTAAGTAGTGTTGAAAATTTTATGCTACTTAATGTATTTGTTATTCATTCTACTTTATGTAGTATTCCTCTAGCTTCTACTTTATGCCTTTTTCTTTTTGATCCTTTGGGGTCCACTGCGGTCTCTCTATATTTTATTTGCGTAGTAAAATTGTATGAACTTTCTCACCAATTCTGATGGATATTTTTTTTGGCTACTGATTTAAAAAATTGAAGGGTTCAACATCATGCATTTTTGTTGCATTTGTCTCTATACAACTAAAAATGATTTCCCAACATTGATGTAGGATTTGGATGTGTCCAATGCATCTGTGTTACAAAATGTTGATGGAGCTACTGTTCGGAGTCTGAATGGCTGCAGGGTTGCAGATCAAATACTTAGGCTTGTTCCGAATGCTGAGGTACTTTTGGTGTTGCCTTATCTATAAGTTTTAGTATTTTCATTTGTTATTTACTTTGTTTCATGTGTGTCATTTTTTTTTTTTTTTTGCAATGCACTTTGGTCAATATATAGCCTGTAGTGTGACGTACTTTGATTTTTGAATTAATTGTGAATCATCGTTCATTTTTTCAGCATTTCCGTACTACACTTCGCTGTCTCAAGTTTTGGGCTAAAAGACGGGGCGTTTATTCAAATGTGAGCTCCTGCATTGTTCCAGGGTTTGATTGTTGGATTATTGTACGTTTTAGTTGATTTTATATTCAAGGCCTTTAATTTGTTGTTCTTAGGTAACCGGATTTCTTGGTGGTGTGAACTGGGCAATTCTTGTTGCTCGAGTGTGCCAGCTTTACCCAAATGCAATACCGAGTATGCTGATTTCCCGGTTTTTTAGAGTGTATACCCAGTGGCGTTGGCCCAACCCTGTGATGCTTTGTGAGATTGAAGAGGATGAGCTTGGCTTTCCCACTTGGGATCCTCGTAGGAATCCACGGGACCGCACACATCATATGCCTATCATCACCCCTGCATACCCTTGCATGAATTCTAGTTACAACGTCTCACCAAGTACTCTGAGGGTAATGATGGAACAGTTTCAGTATGGTGACAAGATTTGCCAGGTATATGGTCTGAAGTTTACTTCCATTATTTTTTAATGGAAGGCAACTAACGCCACTCTTCTTACTTGATGTTAGGATATTGAGCTCAACAAAGCACAGTGGAGTTCGCTATTTGAGCCATACATGTTCTTTGAGAGCTATAAAAACTATCTGCAAGTTGACTTAGTTGCAGCTGATGCTGATGATTTGCGTGCTTGGAGAGGGTGGGTGGAGTCACGGCTTAGACAGTTGACCTTGGTGGTAAGATTCATGGTTCTCTTAATATGTGCCTTGGTTTGAGCTTACTTTGCTCTTTATTGCTTTCTCCAGTTGATATTTTGTTGAAATTGTTTTTCAAAATTTGTCATGTATCAACTACTCACTGTGGAAACCCGAGGTTTCCTTTATTTCTTTCTTCTTTTGATCTCTTCCTTTCTAGTTCCCTCAAACTAGGCTTTTGTACTTGTTGTATTTTGTAGATACAACGTGATACTCTTGGGAAACTGCAGTGCCATCCATACCCGCATGATTTGGTTGACCCGTCTAGACAGTGTGCCAATTGTGCATTCTTCATGGGGTTGCAAAGGAAGCAGGGAGAAGTTGCCGAGGAGGGTCAGCAGTTTGATATTCGTACAACAGTGGATGAGTTTAGGAACAATGTAAATGCTTATCCATACTGGAAACCAGGGATGGATATGTGGGTGTCCCATGTCCGTAAAAGGCTACTTCCACCCTTTGTGTTTCCAAAAGGTTCTAAACATTGTCGACCCTCAAGGCCTGTAGAGGCGCAGCAAGCTCGAAATTCTAGTGGTCCTAAAGACGAAGTAAGTGGTAGTTGGGCATCGCTTAAACGTAAATCGTCTTATGAACAGATGGCTGAGCAGCCAGGGAAACGTCACTTAGTAACCCCAGAAAGAGAGGCTTCAGTGTCTTCTTATTCACTGCTTCATGATTCTGGGTCTCCATTGCCAGAGTGTGTGGGATCTTTGGAGAGGGATGTGTTGCATTCGGCAGACATCGTATCACCTGCTGAAATGGGATCGAGATCAGGCGGTGAATCACCAGAGAGGAATTTAGTTTCAGAAAGCGATGGGAGACATTCGGGCCTGGCAACTCCAGTAGGTGACTCATCAGTTGCAGAGAATTCTGCTTTTTGCTCTACCTCGAGCTCTGGTGCTGCATCCACTCTTACAAGCGAGAGCTGCCAAGGAGTTCCCAGCGCTGAGTCAGTAGTAGCAGGTGGACAGACTGGAAACGGCTGCATTTCGAACGAAAGTGTAAATCAGGGTACCCTGACTGATGCATTCGAGGCAGTTTCTAGCTTGAATACTTTTATGAAGGGCCAAATAGCATTGCAAAATGGATTTACGGAATCAAGACAGGTTTTGGCTATATTCTCTTGATTTTATTTCAATGCTGTGAGCTCAGTATAAATGTTTACTTGGTTCTAGTTCTTTGAAATGCTGACCTTTTCTTCTTTCTCATACCCATTTTCTTTCTGTTATATGACAATGGCTCAATGCAACCTTTTTCCTTAATGTTGTTCTTTTTCCTAGCCATTAGTCTAGCAACTGAAAGGACATTCTCCAATGGCCGTCTATGTTTACTCGCAAGTTTTTTGTCCTTAATGTGTTCTTGTTGTACTTTTTATCCTGACCATTGTTAACTTTACATTTACGTTATGAAGCCAATTGGAGGTGCTGGTCCGGTACTGAAGGCAAGCATTGGAGCAGATACAGGAGGTTTACAGGATCCGATGATAAGGCATGCTTTATTCACTTTTAATCCTTTATCGACAATTTATTTATTACCATGTTCATCTTTATATTGCTTTCTTTTGTATTGTTTGTCATCAATTTGCAGGTTTAGCCTTTCAACAACTGCTTGAAGGTTGCCAGAGAAACTTGAAGAGAAAATGAGGGAGTAGTGTGCTGGCCCAAGTACTAAAAGGAGAGAAAGCCAGAGTGTTGTTTGGGTAAGTGAGATACTACACTGCTGGCTTTCTTTTCTTTGTGTTACTGGTTGGCATGTGTCTGCTATATTCGCGCTATATTCGCGCGTCTCACCGAACAGTGGAGGCTATTAGTCAACTTCTAGCCTGCACTTCTTTGTACAGTTTAGCTTTAGGACATCTGAGTATACACCAAGTAGCAGTAGCTGTCCATACGTAAAAAGGTAAACAGAAAAAATCATAGAAAAATATTGAAAGAAGGTAGATAAAAGATTTGATCATAAATAGAAGTATAAAAGTATAAACAGAGATGAAGCTCCATTCAGTTGGGTATTTCCTGGTGTGCCGTTTGGCTTCACAAGTTAGAATTAGAGAGTAAGCCGCTGCATTCTCGTGGATATTTTCTGCCTTGAGAGTTCGTTGCTGTCCTCTCAACTATGTGGTACAGAGTTCGTGCTGCACTTCTCTGGTTGCTGGTTTGATGCTGTTGTCGTCTCAACTGGAGCCTTCTTTACATTGTGGGAGTTGTGCTGATGTTTTGGCCAGAAGAGTGTGTTGATCTCCAAACTAGGCAGAGCAATCGGCTGTATTTTTCGTTTTTTTTTTTGGGTAAGGGGGTGGGCTGTAGTGTAGGTTTTTTTTTTTTGAGGGAAGTGTAGTGTAAGTTAGGCATGTTGTAGATCTATCTTTTTTGTGTGATACAACTTTCATCAATGAATTATGCACCATGGTGCGCCTTTTGTCATCTTGTTGCCTCGCTTCGTTTCCTTTCCTTGTGCCTATGCAATGAATTGTACGTATATGTTTATGTCTGTTAATTAAGCTGGTATAAAAGAACCCTGAAAGGGCTCTTTCTATATCAAGTTCTCGTTGCTTTGATGTCCCTCCTGAAAGATAATCAATGTGATAACCAAGTCCACAAGCACATGCTTTCCTGTAAACTATCAGTTGGGAATGTGCTTGTTTGCTAGCCATGTTACATGTGATCGGAATATGTGGTGCACGTGCTTTCAGCTGTATGACGCAATGACGATAGCGACAAATGGTAGATTTTTGTCAAATGTACCACAAAGATCTAGGCACGGAATCTTTCTTTCGGTCACCGTTGAGGCCAAGAAGTCAATTTGAATGAATTGATCCAATCAATGGCGCTTTCAGACAAAGAGATTCCGGAATCTCTGCAGCTCAACTTGTAGTAAAGTTGGCATGCTTATTTACCGGGTGCTCTTAATAAGCTCAAGTAATACATATGTTCTCACTTTTTTCAAAGCTTTTAGGATGATTGTCAACTTGTTATTGCCAAAACAAATAAATCTTAACTGTTCAGTAAATATAAAATTCACACGAAATGTCATTTTATCCATGCGAACCTTTAACAACCAGCTTAATTAATTTGTACTTGATGGTCATCACATTATAATTAGAGTGTAAAGGATGAAAGTTGGGTATGTGGTAAATGGAAAATGGTGACACAGTGACACTCATGTTTAAACAACACTAATAAACGTAGTCTAAATGTTTCATGATATTCGAACGAGATATTACGCGTTATATTTCTCTGTCTATATTATCCTTTACGTGTAAAATAACGATTCTAACCTCTTACTCTTCAATGATTAATGATTTGTGTCTTGAATAGCTCGAGTTGAGCACTGAGCACTTTCCTCGTGGAAACTGGAGTGATCATTAGTGGAATAGTATATGTCAACGACTTTACCAGCTCAATCAGTAATAGAGTAACTAACTTTAGTACGTAAACCCAAGTTTAAAAAGCCTTTGTTTGAAAGCCAAGCAAAGTTCCAAATCACTCACCATCTCCACGAATTTGATCGCTGTCACACTCACACACTCACTTTTATGCATGTCACATAAATTAATACACTCCCCATAAGCACCTCCATCATTGCATTATTTACAATCTTCTTCACTCTTTCCAAAAAGCTTGGGTGCCTTTAACTTGCCTTGAAATTCTAAATTCTGGGTGTTTTTCAGCAAACTTTTCTAGCTTAGAGTTGACCATTTTGAGAGCTATGGGTAAAGTTGCGGTGGTAGCTACGGTGGTGGGTGCGGTGGCTGTGTGTGCTGCCGGGGCCGTGGTTGCGAACCGTAGGATGAAGAAGGGGGAGAGGTGGGGACGGACGGTGGAGATATTGAGGGAGTTTGAGCAGAAATGTGGGACCCCTGTTGAGAGGTTGAGGCAGGTGGCTGATGCCATGCTGGTGGAGATGAATAGTGGGCTGAAGTCTGATAGTGGTAGCCGTGTTAAGATGCTTATTAGTTATGTTGATAATCTCCCCACTGGGTAATTCTTCTTACACAAATTCTTACAAAAGATCGTCTATTTTTATAATAAAAGTAGACGAGCTTTTTGCAAGCTAAATTCATCCAAGCTTCCAGCAAGTCCAAGTCTAATTAGATTTATATTTAATATATATCGCTTTGTTGGCTCAGCATGACTTTGTCTACTTTTATGATAGAAAAGATGTCTCTCCCAAGACTTTTAGTTTTTCTTATTGAATTTGGGTTTTGTTTGGTGGGTTTTGATTGAAAGAGCCTGTCTTTGTTAAGAAAGTTATGATTTCTTGATTTTAATGTTTGGTGAGTTTTGATGAAAAGTGCATGTCTAATGTCTTTATTGTGAATCTTGTGAATTATTTTTCTTTTTTGCTTTCTTATGAGTGATGGAAAGTTGGAAGGGCATGTTTTTATTGTGAGAATTGTGACCTTTGAATTACGCTTGATGATAAGTGAATACGGAGTATGTTTGTTGTGAACATTGTGATTCGTGATAGATCATATGACTAATGTGATTGTTGAAAGATGTTAGAATTATATTGTATTGATTTTTTTTTTAGTATCCTTTATATCTTTTATTGTTGAGATTGTTGCCCTATGGTTAGGACTAAGGTTGCATACATCTAAATCTTTCTAGAGCAAAGCCTTAGTGGGAAACTATATAGAGTCATTCTTGTTAAATTTGTTTGATCTCTTTTGTTTGTTTTATGTAAACTTATGATGTAAAAGATTGAGTTTTTGATGTGTTCTTCATATGGTAGATGGATTTGGGAATGGTGTTTTTGTTGCTCGGCTACTTTGGTTCGAGGTTGCCACATTTGAGCATCCCTAAGCCCCCTTGCGTTAATGATGGAAGGCATATTAATCCATTGATTTTGTCGTTGGCTGTTTGCATGGTAAAAGTATTTTGCTTTCACTAGGAGTGAATTATCTTATTGTAGTGTGCAAGAAGTTGCAACAGTAAAGATAAATATCAATTGTCACAAGTTGAATTTTAGGAAGTAATTGAAGCAGACTTGCTTGTGCTTAGCTGAAGGAAAATAAGGGTAAGTGAGGGTGGGTGGACCTTGTTTCCAAACTAGTTCGGTGCCTGACTAGTACAATGTGGTTTTAAGATTTGGCGGCATCCTTAAGTCTGGAGTCTTCTATTGGATGCATATGTATCTTCCTTTTCTTTGTTTTATGTCGTGGAGCTTGATTTCTAATACTATTGCCTTGGTGTTAATCAGGGATGAGGACGGTTTATTTTATGCATTGGACCTCGGTGGAACAAATTTTCGTGTTCTTCGAGTTCAGTTGGCTGGCAAGGATGCTGGTATAAAAAGTCAAGAATTCGCAGAAGTATCAATTCCTCCGGAGTTGATGGTTGGAACATCAGATGTAAGGGCTTTACTACATGTATCTGTTGTATGGCTCTGTCTGAAGATGATTCATGTGTTGAGTTTTTATCAATACTCCTGCTCACAATGTTGGCAGGAACTTTTTGGCTACATTGCAGCAGAACTTGCAAAATTTGTTGCCCAGGAAGGTCAGGAGTTTGAACTTTCTTCTGGTAGAGAAAGAGAGCTGGGTTTCACCTTTTCTTTCCCTGTGATGCAAACATCCATCGACTCCGGAACTCTGATCAAATGGACAAAAGGCTTTTCTATTGATGATACGGTATTTGCTCCATTACTGAAATTTTTATATCGATTGATTTCATGGCCATGTATGTCATTATGACATCATAAATTTATGGGCAATTCATTCAAACCCCTTCCTGACAGCCCCTTCCCCCAAAATAATTCTTCTGTATCCTTAGTGAACTCTACAATTGAAGTTTTTGACATGCTAGCTGTTAAAAGAATGTTCATGAAAGGGAGGAGCAACCTATCAATCATAGAAAGTAGCAAACTATCTAATGGGTTTCACTTGCATTTCTAATAATGTGAAAGAGTAATGTCTTATGGAAGCCTATTTCATAATTTCTATCAGTTGGTTAGTTGTTGTTAAACTTGATTGACTGTTATCACCTAATTTGAAGTGGGAAGAATTGCTATCCCTGGCGCCAAGGTTTTATCAGCCAGTTGGTTAAGAGGTTTACAGGAGAAAGAATTTGCTTGATCTATACTACAGATGGTGCACATTTAATGTAGACAGATTATCACCAAGAGCTACCATATTTTTCCCAGCTATTGTAAGAGGCCCAAGATTTGGGGGCAACTGATCATTGCTTTTTTTGTTTTTTGTCCGTTGCTCATGTTAAATTTATTTAAAGAAAGAAGAAGTGCTTGAATAGGGTTGTAGATTGATTGTGGGAAATGGTTGGGAGGAATATTTCACCTTTTGATGCCTGAAGTTTGTACCTAGGTCCTGCTGTGAGTTATTGGTTGATTTGTACAGAGTCAGTGGCAGAGAGGATTTCAAGGGACTGGAGCCTATTCTATTTTTGTTAAAAAGAGAGATTGGAGGTTTGTTGTGCAAGAGGTTTTGTAGCTCATTGCTCCAATTTTATTTGTTTCTTGATGGCAGTGATTTGTCGCTTTATTTGATCATCTATGGATGAATCTTGGAGGCAGAACTGGTACCAACCCTTATGTGAATATTAGTGGTCTATGTGGGAAGATTTGCTGGTCCTACATATTTTCTCAGACTCTGCTTGGAGGTGTAGCATCTTTGTGGATGAAGGACATGCCACTTTCATGATGACTAAGCACCGTGCTCCTTGCCTCTTGTAGATAGATTATCTTGATAACTTGGAATCAAGCCTTTTGTTATTAAAGTATAAGGGGACCTTCTTTGACTCGGTATGAAGGTGGTAGGTGCATAAAGGAGCAAGAGCGTGAGGTATTAGGATAACTTTGAGCATGGTGACTTTCCATTCCTAGTTTTTCTTCCTAAATTCAAGAAAATCCAAGAGACTTAAGAAGAGCAAGGGAATTGCATAATATATGTGGACATTGTTATGATAAACCTTGGACAGATGTTGGCTTCTTATTCCAGCTAGACAGCAGCTTGTTTCATGAAACATCTTCATTCTCTGTGTTTTCCCTCACTAATAATGTCATCATTGAAGTTTTAAGGATGACGATTTCAGTTAGCATTTATGTTTTCTCAACTTTGATTAAAATCAAACCTTGTCCACCTCACATCACAGGCACCTCCAATTCATAAGAACATCGAAACTGTTTGGGAACCCATGTCCTAGATACTCTTCTGAAGACCTGAGGCATATGTCCAAGAAACATTTGACACTGATTCTTTAAACTCATGATTAATTTGTTTAGAGGGATGCCTGAGTTTCAAAAACACGCCGCAGGTGCCCCTAAGTGTGAGGCGTTAGCCGAAACACATCAGGCAGCTAAGGCGCATAGGGTTCCATGAGGCGCATCTGAGGCATGAGGTGCACACTTCTGGAAACTGCAACTTTTATTTCTTCCCTTCATATTTTTTATCCTTCAAAATATTCAAAAATAGAAAATAATTTCAGAAAAAGTGCGGCTTGGGTCCATGAACCATGAGGCACAAACCTTTGCCTTGCACATCAGACCTCGTCGCGACGGCCCTCATCACTTTGATGCGCCTTGCACCTTATAAAACTAAGTAGGATCCTCAAGTCTTTGGAACAAGGTTTATGCAGTGTACGATCATGCGTCTACATGAACGTCGTGATTTGTCGTGTCTGAAGTGGCATGTGCTTTAGCAGCTGGTTATTTAGAGACTAAAGCATGAATTCCTCGACTTATAAAGGCAATTCTATAAATGATACAAATTCTTGATGCTAAGGGGTGTTTAGTCACTGCAACTCTGCAAGTGGGGACTTATCTTGATGAGCCTTACTCCTCCAGAGTGCCAAGAGCTGTTCCTGTTGTTAGTGAACTGTTTCAAGCAAACATACAATTCCTCTTTATACCTTAGACAGGACAGACAAATACTCTTTTACTTTCACTTCTACTTCTCTGTTCTAATTAGAGTGACTGACCCTGATAGGCGTTATAGAAAGGTTTTTCCTCTCGCTGAGCCTACAGGCAGATGGTGATAAATGCTGAAAAGCTGTAGCACTAGATTAGGCCCAGAGCAAAGCTTATGGAAGTCTGTGGAAGGGTATTTCATGAGAAATATAGATTTGAGTTGGTTTATCATTTGGATTAAAAAATAGTTTCTCGAAAGCCTAACTTTTTTTTTTCTCAGCTGACATCTATCTGATGCTGAATATTAGGTCGGTCAGGATGTAGTGGAAGAGCTGACAAAAGCAGTGAGAAAACAGGGTGTGGATATGCATGTCACAGCTTTGGTAAGCTTGAATCTTGTTTCTGCTGCTAGTTTTTTTTCCGATTTTGTATTTCCCATATGTTTCATGTATTCGATACATCACACAAGATAATATTTCCTAATTATGATTTTCACGTTCTAGATATGCTGATGCATGTTCTGCAAATTAGGTTAATGACACAGTTGGTACGTTAGCTGGAGGTAGATTTTCAAACAAAGATGTCATTGCTGCTGTTATATTGGGGACAGGAACCAATGCGGCATATGTAGAACATGCAGAAGCAATACCTAAGTGGCGTGGTCCATCCCCAAGATCAGGAGAGATGGTAACTTAAATTTTCATTCAAAATTACTGATCCTTGAACCCTTATTAGACTTTAAGTTTAAACCAACCTTTAAATTTTTTATTTTTTTTATGTTGTATTGCAGGTCATCAACATGGAGTGGGGAAACTTCCAGACATCACATCTTCCATTGACAGAATATGATAATGCTTTGGATTATGAGAGTCTGAACCGCGGTGAGCAGGTGGTGGCCTCATTTTAACATAACAATTCTGAATGTTGGTACCTGCCTTTACACAATATCTAGGATAGTACTCCCAATCTTATATCTGTGAATTGATTCTGATAGATCTTCGAAAAGATAATCTCTGGAATGTATCTGGGAGAAATTGTACGTAGAGTGCTGTGTCGGATGGCTGAAGAAGCTTCGTTCTTTGGAGATACCATCCCGCCAAAGCTGCTGACTCCATTCATCTTGAGGTATTCTATCAATCTTGTGTGGGTCGATTTTATGAATAACTGTTGACTGACTATTGCTTAATATGATGATTTATCTAGGTGTACTATGAATGCATAGCTGGTTCTGGGAGCAACTTTTGCAGCTGCATTCCTATTTTTCCACCTTTTGTTCTTTTCTATCTTTCCTGGACCTTCTTTTTGGTATTTAGGCGGGAAGGGGAAAGGGGAGCGGAAATTAATAGATTTTAGCCCATCTTTCCCTTTCATACACATTTCGCTGAACTCAAGTCACAATGTATAGGCGTCGATGCAACCATATAACTGTGTGCAAGCTTGTGAGAGAGGAAAATAACAAACAATTGAAGCAAAACAAATGCCAACTTCTCATTGTAAAATGCGGTACCTTCGTAGTACTATGTTGGTGAACTCCTTGCCTTAAGAGGAATTTGTTTGATTAAATGTCAAGGGGAGAGTTTGCCAAGCCTGGTAGTTCGAATAAGGGTTCCTTTAAAATTTGAGCTAACGGAGAACCAGAATTTCTAAGAGCTGACCAAGTCTTCAATCTTGCAGGACTCCTGTCATGTCGGCAATGCATCATGATTCATCTCCTGATCTCAGAGTGATAGGGTCTAAAATGAAGGAGATTTTAGAGGTAAATTATCCTCGTGCATTCCTTTTATTTACATTTTTTGTTATGAAATACCTATGTACAGAAACTTGACAATGATGCCACTATATTTCCTGTTCGAGTCACCCGGCCTGGGCTGATGCATTACGATAATATATTTTCTTTCCAAAAGGTTTTCCTTACCCCTTCATCCACGTCAAAGGCAGATCATACCATCAACAAAATGCATTAGGCTTCTGCCACATCTGTAATTTTGATGTACAACCATGAGTCAAATTTAATTTCTAAACTAAAATTTAGGAGTCCATTTAAAAGAAAAGGCAAACATGAGTATGAGGTGACCTCATTATAGAGAACATTCAAGGATACATCGAGTCTTTTCATTTTCACGTTGAATTCCAATACTTCTGAGAATCAGATTATGGAAATAAGGAATTTAAAAGAGTTCGACTCAGGATATGCTATTTGGATAACTCGATAACTTGCCGCATAGATGTAGATTTTGTGGTAATGATACTTTGAAAACGAATATTTCCATTTTGTAAAATATGGACCCTACGTAGAAGTGGACTAGAGCCATGATCATGGTTGAGTCGGGTAGCATGAAGGTCATAGTCTACAAGTTGTGATCCATGTATGGACATTTGCTTACGAAGGGATGTGATCTTGAGTCCTTGGAAGAATGGGGCGGCTACGAACTAAGCACTCTAATTTTCTCCAGATTTTTTATTTGTGTAAACAAGTTGTATTTAGTTGCGATTGTCAATCATGTTCGGGTCTATGCATATCATTACAAAGTCAATGTCCTCCTTTCCGGCCTTTTTACTTCAGGATGACTGATTACTCTATATCTGCAGATACCAGATCTCTCCCTCAAGAAAAGGAAAGTAGTGCACGAGCTCTGCAACATTGTTGCAACACGTGGAGCCCGTCTTGCGGCGGCTGGGATTTTCGGGATTCTGAAAAAAGTTGGAAGAGACACATTGGCCAATGGGGAGAACAAAAAAACTGTTGTTGCCATGGATGGTGGGTTGTACGAGCATTACACTGAATTCCGAGAGTGCTTAGAGGACACGTTGAAAGAGCTTGTAGGGGATCAAGTCTGGCAACATATTTCCATCGAGCATGCCAATGATGGTTCTGGAATTGGAGCGGCCTTGCTTGCTGCTTCTCATTCCCGCTACCTTGAGGTCAAGGAAACTTGATAAGATAGATGATTTATTTCAACTGTCCTGTTAGGACAGTTCAGAATTTCAGTCACTGTGTAATCTCATTGTCGATTCTGCTCCAAAACACTTTTGTCCTCTCAAATGTATTGAGCTGTGAGCAGCTGTGTTTATAGTCACAGCACGGGGACATATTTGGTCGAAAGATGACTCATTCTTTTTCTTAGCGATCAATAAAGTGGCGCTCCCAAATTATCTAAAACTGTTCTTTTTTTGGGTCTGAAATGTG
>CAAKMY010045621.1:0-10527 GCA_901111285.1 Corrigiola litoralis | reverse complement strand
AGAATAGGGTCATTCGTATCGGGTTTTCACCTTTTCTAAATTTTTCATAATTTGTTAGTTAATCACTTATTTAATCAAACAAAAATTAAAACTACACAACCCGGGCAACGCCGGGCACCCATACTAGTATATATATATAGTTTAAAGAAAGAAACATTCACCAAATTAAGTAAAACTAAATATGGTTTGACCATTAATAACTCATTAGTTGAATGGGTCAATAAGTTACCATTTATGTGAATGGGTTTGGTTAGTGTTGATTTTTTCGATAGCAAATTAAACACATTTTAACTCATATACAGATTTTAAACCGCATTATTAAGAAAATGGCAAGACCAGACAAAGCTTAGTATGACATTGTGACAATTCAAACTTTTTAATACATCTATCAAACAAGAGTTTGCAAATCTCGAATGAACACTGGTAAGGAAAACTGGACACAAAAATGTGGGTTTAGGATTGTGTTTTTTCAATGTGCTCTTTAAATCAGGTTAACCGTACTAGCTGTTTAGTCATAAAGGGAAAATTATTTTCAATGGGCTTGCAACCCATTATCTTTTGATATTTAGAGGAGGGTTGTTTATGGCTTCTCTTTGGGCCAAGGGAGCCGGAACCTTCAAAGGGGTTGTTTATGGCTTCTTGTCCTTCATTTCTAAAATTATTATTTTTCTATTGAAAAAAAATCTGACATAAGAACAATTCTGACTCGACATGACCTGTTAGCCAGT
This sequence comes from Corrigiola litoralis, assembly GCA_901111285.1. Lineage (NCBI taxonomy): Eukaryota > Viridiplantae > Streptophyta > Magnoliopsida > Caryophyllales > Caryophyllaceae > Corrigiola > Corrigiola litoralis. Next base: position 9,799 of record CAAKMY010045621.1, on the reverse strand, counting down.
TTTACTTGTAAGCCTCGTTTATGTGCTGTAAAGTCCAAGATGTCCATGTTGACCATGGGCATAGAGGCTCTGCTCTGATCATTTTTTTTTTTTGGATTTCTCGACTCCAGTTAGTATGTCTTTTTTTTTTTTTTTTAATTCTATATGATTATGTATATTTTCGTTAGAACTGCTTATTACTTATAAACTTCTTGGTTCTCACAATTCACAACCAACTACTTATTAAATTAATTCTGTATTTGATTGCTTTATTGATACTGACAGTCTGCCGGAGTAGATTTTCCACCTCGAGAGGAGAACAGTGTGCCATTGTTTACTCCTCCCCAAACCCAGCCAATTTCTACTCCAGCTCCAGCATATGACGATGTGACAATTCAGGCCTCTATGGAGTCAGATCCTTCTGGCTTGAGGTACTGTTCTAATTTAGCTTATGTGTGTAGTTTCAATTCCTAATAAACATCAACAACCCAATGATGACAGGTTTGCTTAATGAGGTATGTCAATTACGTTTTTCCCTCGACAAAGGGCTCTTAGATAGATGCTTAAAATGTATACATGTTTTTGATGCATTGTTTGCTGGTCTTAATTTACATACTTGTGATCATAATGGAGATTTTGTATGTTAGCCTTGGAAAAACCATGAGCGGAGAAGTTCATTAGTCGGTTAGTCCTTTGTTATCAGATAAACTCTAGGATAACTTCTTTTTCTAGCTCTTGGGGTGTATTTGTGCTGAGGAAGTGGACAACTTTAACGGCAACAGTTATTCATCAAAGAACATGAACCACATAGCCATAAAGCGCTGCTTCTCGGTGGAAGAGACTTGCTCGTTTTTTGATCTCGAGTTAATTACTAATTTGCTGTTACTTTCCGTGTGCTTACTTAAGGTGGAATCCTTGTGCTGCAATAAGAAAAGTTCGCATTTTTTTTGTCTTGGATATCCTCTCAAGCATTAAGGTCACTCTATTTTTGCTAACCCTCTCCCTGGGTCGAGCTTCTTTTTCTCTGAGGAATCTCCTTGGCTGGCGCCTTTTCGAAATTATATAAGTTTGAGACTTTCTTTTAGTTAAGGGAGCAAACCAAATCTGAGTTGAAGGAAGTAAACACCTTATGATTATAGAAAGAAGAAATCACTGCCTTGATCTCAGACCGTAGATTATTCAAATATTATGTTATGAAACATGACTCACCTAATTATTGTAAATAACATCCCTGCCAGTGTCGCAGCTTCGTAATGATGATTGTTTCTTCCCCTTCTAGAGAGAGAGCGGGGGAAAAAGTAAAATTGAAAAAAAAAAAGTGAGAAGCAAGCTTCTTTTATTCTTTCCTGTAAGCTTTTGTACTGCCAATCATCATGTGGAAATGGGATCTTGAACAGGGCAAGATCATGGGGATGCAAAGTAGAAACGAATATGGCCATTTAGAAGATAAAATTCTGGTGCAATGAGAGGAAGAAATATGGCAAGTGACAAAATAGAGTGTTTATGTTGATTCTGTCATAAATGATGTCAGATGACCTATTAAAAATTAGGAAAGAGATCCTCAGTGGTTGTAGTCCTTGCCTTTCCTTTAGATTGAGGCATGCATTTAATGTTTGTACCCATCACATGGTTTGTGCACTTCACCTCAAGGGTCTATTGGAAACAAACTCTTCGTGTTGTTGCAATCTAGGGGTAAGTTTGTGTACACCTGACCCCCCCCCCCCCCCTAGTCTGCTTGGCGAGAGCATTATTGTATGGAGTGGGGTAATGATGTTATTATTGTACAATCACATGATAACGTTGACTTCTGGGGTGCTATGATTGGTATGTTTGCTAGTGCTTGTGCTGAGAATTGGGCTTGAAGTGGTAATATGCGTGATCGACTGTGTTAATTAAAAAATACATTTCATATGCAAAAATTGAACCCGAAATACAGCATGTAATGATTTTACATGAAGCACTGCTATAGATTTTGGACTGCAAGCAGTTTGACTGCTGAGGAACTTTGCTCCACTTTCCATGCATTTGAAGCAGTTTGATATCATTGGTCAACTTTGCAATCATGTATTTGATCCTTATTTTGCATGTCAGAAAGTGAACTACGAGTAGGTGACATCATTAGACCCTGCCCCTTTTTTAATTCTTAGGGCTGTTTGGATGTTAAAAGCCTATCACTACAACTTCAAAGGGCCCTTGCAGCTGAGGGTTGGGAGGCTTGCCTTTCAATGAGCCAGTCTTTTATCAAATTTGTTTTGATATTTTATATGCTGTATCAAGTTAGCTTTACTCCTCGTGCAGCCTGGCAGAAATTAAAAGCGCGAAGGGACTGGCAGATGTTTTAACTGAAATGCTTGGAGCTTTGGATCCCAAAAACAGAGATGTAAGTTCTATTATCTGATAATTAGCCCATAAAGACTTAGTTATTATCTTTGCTTTCTAATGTCTGATTAGGAGCAGATATTCTGTAAGTTATTTCAACTTTCAGAAAAAAAGCTCTTGCGTTTGACATTTTACAGAAAGCGTCCTTACTTGAGCATGGTAACTTTTATTTTCTAACCAAAAGCTCTGGCCTAGTAACTGATCCTTGTGAGCAGGATAAGACATTTTATATGCCAGTATCATTAAGTACATGCTGCTGATGATAAAAATTTCTTTTTAGGGTGTAAAAGACGAAGTGATCGTAGAACTTGTTGAGCAGTGCCGTAATTACCAAAAGCGTGTTATGATGCTTGTCAGTAGCACCACGTAAGTATCTGAATCGTTTTGTAGAGTATTCAAATTATAATGCAATGAACTGTTGGATTTTCTTCGTAGCTAGTGTACTAATTGTGATACTAAGATTGTCATTTGTTTGCAAAAGGGACGAGGAACTTCTCTGTCAAGGTTTGGCATTAAATGATGACTTGCAACGTGCGCTTGGCCGTCATGATGACATCGCCAAAGGAGTAACTGCTGTTAGCTCGGAACCAGCAGCATTCCCTGCTTCACCCCTTGTAGATGTCAAATATGACCATGATGATGAGGAATCTGAAGACGAATTTGCCCAGCTTGCACACAGGTAACTATCCGTGAAGTTGGTAAGCTAGTCTAGTACAGGCCATGTTTTATTTTTTAGTAGTGTCTGACTGCCTATGCTATTTACTTGTTGACTCGATCCCTGTACTTGTTTTGCTTCATACCTACCATTAAACAGAAGTATGTGCCAGGAAAAAAAGAGGGGGGGGGGGGGTATTTTTCTCATTACTTAATCATGGAATCTGCCATAATATCTATTATATTATGAGTATAAGTGAGCAACAAAGCAAATGAATGTTGGTGTAAGGGTCGCTTTTCCTCTTTCATTGTCAATTAAATGTTCCCGTACCTTGTCGGTAAGTCAGACTTTCGTATTCTTAATCATTTGTAGTCAGGACACTCAAGAGGACTGTACATTACCTACTTAGTGGCAAAATGTGATCCTCCTTTCTCTCCAGTTGGAAACCTTGGGATTGAGTACAGTGCATGGCTTCTGCTAATGTAAACATGTTTATTTTGTTTTGAGTGCCTTTTTCGTTTTCTTATAGTCGTAGAAAATTTAGCACCTATTGAATTGGCTTACAACTTACAGAAATAAATTGTGGTATTGCAGGTCAAGAGATACTTTACAGAGACAAGGACAAAATCCTGCCACATCCAGACCTGATCCAGCTTATGTGAGTCCACTTCTTCCTCCTCCGCCTACTTCAAAGAGGCCAGTCATGACTGATGCTGGCTCAATCGATTATCTGAGTGGTGATTTGTACAACTCGGAAAGATCTTCAGCAGCAGAAGGATCGGTGCCCTTTTCCTCTCACAGTCCACCTAAGTATATAAACCCTACCGCTTCGCTCAGTCCAACATTTTCTCCTTCACCTCCTCATCGGTCCATGAACAGTAACTCGTCGCCCTTGTATGACAAGAGCCCCTTGTTTGACGAACCGACTGGGGTGGATAAATCCGATAAGCTTCCTGCGGCGCCTTGGGATTCTCCGTCACCCCCTAATTCTTTGCCTCCACCCCCTTCTAAGTATAATCAGAGGCAACAGTTTTTTGAACAACAGCCTTATCCTGGTGCAACTTCGCACTCGAGCAGCGGCTCCAGCTCCCCTTATGATGGTTTACTGGGACAGACTCAGAATCTTTCTATTAATTCATCGACCCCTAAGAAACAAGATAAGCCAGAGGATGCCCTGTTCAAGGACCTGCTTGATTTTGCAAGATCTAAATCTTCGGCTTCAAGCCCTAAGAAAAGATCGTTTTAATTGGCTGTGTAAAGTGTAAGACATTGCAGTACAGATTTGGAGTAGTTGATCTTTCGGTGATCTGTGATTGTCGCACTAATATATGCTTACTGTTTTTAAATCTACTTGGGTTTATCGTGTGGCAATGCTCCTATACTCAGTTGATTTCTTACACTTTCACCTTTTAACACCCCCCCCCCTCTCTTCCCATATAGTGTGCAGCTTGTATTTTGAGCGTCCCCATGTCTCTTGTTGGTCCTCTTGTAAGGTCCGTTTGTGTATGATGTATAGTACATTTTGGATGATTTTAGGTTGGTGGTAATTTGCGACTCGAAATGTTTTGTATACGAGCAGTTCAGACTATTTTGTTGGAGTCTGTATATGATGTACTTTGTATATAGTAATTAGGGATGACAATGGATTTTGAACCGGATTTCATATACGTCAAACTCGATAATTAATTTTACGGTTCTGAATCTTGAATCTGGGAATTTTGGTCTTGACAGATGTACAGTGGGTCTGGATAGAGCAACTTTGGATCTAGTTCTGATTCCTCGATCCACTGAAGTTCTTTGTATAGAAAAAGGAGTTACGTGATTATTTTGATGTTTAAAATTGTGCGTTTTGGTTTTTGGATGTCTTGACAACCGGCTCTCGTATCAGGTTAGATGTATATTCAGGAATTTTTGTATCAATATTTCGACTTTAATTTATCAGAAGTTTTTGAATCAAAAATTGATGTTACATTATGATTAATTTTTTCTTAAAGCTCAAAGCACTGGTGTTCCAACTTTTTTTGACCAAGCTACTCTTAATGTCTACTAACCAAGATAAAGCTAACTAATCAGGATGAAGAATTTGCAATCACCCTTTGTGTGATGCATCGTCTTAATAATATGGACCTCTTTGAGATGGCCGACATTTGTTTTATAGATCCAATTACTTGGTCAAAACATGACACTCCAGGAATGTGATATGCTAATTGAAAAAAACCCCAGGTTCTTTAATTTAGAAAGTCTTATTGCCAAGCTTTAGTACCTCTGAATCATCATCTCTTTCAATTACAAGCAACAATTCGGTGAACAAGAATGGCATTATAGGTTAGTAAAGCTATATATAGCGAGGCATCAAGTACTAAATGGTGGACAAGTTCGAAGAGTTCTTATTGTAGGAGTACTCATTGCAGGATTCCAGGAGTTCCTACACTCTAAACATTTGTGGAACGACTTCTTTGACACTTAGGTTGAATTTGCATGATGAATACGATCACCCTCTTGGTTCCGTGCTTGAACCAGCCAAACAAATCAGCAAAGATCCGCTGCTTGATTCTTCCTCTAATCGGTGGAATGTGGCAAAGCTTCTTACTAATCTCAGATGCTCCAGGCTGAAACCGTACATGTTTCTTGATTCGGCTTCTTTCAATGATCTCCATACGAGAGAGTTCACGAGCTAGAGTATCTAAGGCTCGTGCAAGAGAGCGACATAGAAGAGTGTTTGCATGGGAATAAAAGAGGTAACCAGCCATCGCCATGCAGCCTTAGAGAGGTGTTGAGTGACTTGTAATTTGTAAGGTATCTGATGACAAAGGATAATATACATGTATAAATACAAGAGAGAGTAGTGCATTAGGTAGTCCTATATTCTTGTGAAGGAGGTATATATTGTGTTTTGAGTGATAAATACACAAGGAAACTTCCTACATACGAACATTGAGGAACTTTCTTAATGTGTACCTTTTCTACGGGGGATGCTTAGATTATTTAGGTTAAATACATATATGCGACGTATTATACTTCACGCTATATATGTTGAGCAGCTTGTGCAGAAAGCTGCACATATTGCGTTATTTATCCTCGGTCCCAGATCATTGAGAAGGGAAAAATGCTTGTCTTCACAAGAGCAATAGCGAGATTCAACGATGGAGGGATGATGTATCAATGTGATAAGACCATGGAAGATGTGTACCATGTTTCTAGATAGTAGGTAGCATGCCGGCCCGATTATACCAGATCGAACTATGTACTTCGTAGATGATCATTAGAGCCTGAAATTATGTTTGCCTTTTGGGGACCATAGGCAATCATACATATTTATGTGCCCAGATATTTGAGAAAATGGTTATATTCTCTGCTACTGCTTACAAGTACCATTACCATCACCAAGATGGTAAGATCTATTGGTATTTTTCATTACATGAAGTTACATGATAATTTTTAGTTAGGATCCATTAAAAATCAACTGCAAATTAAAGACACTCATGATGATTACATTATACTACGTAGTAAGCTACTAGTAATTACAACTTATAAGTACTGACATCTTAGAGCTCATGAGTTTTTAACTTTCTATGTATTCTTGTAGACCATGGAAGGTAAAATAAAAATTATATCTCGCATCTGCTGATAGCAAATATTGATCCGATTGTCAATGTCTTAGTCTGAACTGTGTGTGGGTGTCTGTATTCTTTGCAATAGCATAATCTTCTGGCAATGTTTCCTCTAATCTCAAGACCGTATTTATCTTTAATAAGGATGTAAAAGCTTCAAGCTAGCTTGATTCGAACCAACAACGTATAAGATGAGGCAATGTCGTCAAAATGTTTGTATTAATAGTATGTGCAACAACAATCAGCCATTGATCATCAACAAAGTGAACCAATGAACAAAAAAGTTCGAGTAGCACCAAGAATTGTCTGTTGGACAACTGCAATGGAGCAACAGTATGAATAAAAAAAAAAAAAAGAGATACAGTAACTTCTCGAAACCTTTCAACTCCAAAGAATAATTGTGTTTGGAATTCCCAGCGCGGAAGTTAATAGAGTCTGAACTCCATACATCAGTCGAAAGTCACGGTGTCGGAAAACTTATGTTGTCAGGCCAAGAGGAGTCCATGTATTCCCAAAAGAGTGTAATGTGCTGTACAAGCGCAACTCATAGAAGAAACGTAAACAAAGCCTGGAAAAAGGATTTGGGAGCTTCCAATTTCTGCTGTTGCAAAGTACCATTGTCTTTTGTAGTTAACAAGCTTTGGATTGGAGCCCCTCTCTGGAAAGCGAAAATGACAATTTCATAAGCAAGTCTATACATTATCAGCCAAATTAAGCAAATAGGATAGGTAGATAAACTAGAATAAAACTTAATCAAGTTTGAATCAAATGCTTTGAGGGCAGATTATTTACTTGTGCAGCTTCCTTAAGTGGCCCCCAACACTCCACACAATTATATTTCGCCGAACTTGAATGGAAATAAACCCATACAACTGCATCCATCAGCTCTGAATGTTCCCTAAACAGAGCTGAATCTCCATACAGAACAGCTTGGAGTACCTGAGCCGAAAATATAAATTGAGAAGATTCAGTCATAGCCCCAACCAATGATCCGTTGGCACAGATGGTAGAAATTTTAGTCACTAAGCATTGCACAAAGAACTTACCAAAGGTAGCTCCTTGGAAAATATGTGATAACGAAGCTCAGCAACCAGATCACGGAAGAGATTATTAGGACCGCTAACATAGCAGTGAACTACTAAGCACTTGTAACCTTGTAAATCCTTCCACTCTGCAACAACGTCGTCCTTACTGTACCATCCTTGCAACTGCAAATTCAAAACATAAGTATTGAAACAACTGGTTGAAATGCGTAGTCCTACAATGTCGCATAAATGAGCGGCACACTGCAGGAATTTATGTTTACTTCAGCATCAGTAGTTCGTATTTCTGTGATAGTGGTGATGCAAAGATTCCAGATTTCAGAAACAACCTTCATAGTTGCTCTGATTTCACAATCAAAGGCACTATATGTGATTGAATTAATGTCCCGAACCCAAAATCTTACAATATATTGCCTTTTGTTGAAAGCTCTTTTCCAAATTTTCATCAAAACTTCATGCAGCTAGACGTACTAGAATGCAGTAATAAGAACGTGCAATCGAGAAGTACACGAATATTTAGTTCACATTGAAGTTACACAAATGTAGTTTCTTCAAGCCATTCCTCATAGTGATAAAATGGTCATTATGCATACCTTAAGGCGCATACCTGATCAACATTGATGATATTGGAGATCGTCAAGTTCAAATTAGCAGTGAAATCGCAATGTGAGAGAATGTAGAGTCTAGGCACGACTCTAGAATACTTGTCAACTTCTTGCCCCATGAAATCCACCGTCAACTTTGATGCTTCAAATCTTGCTGATGGACCCAAAATTCTAACAGCCTACCAATATCAGTTGATGTAAAATAGTTATCAGCATCATTGCGTAGATGTAAGAATGGACAAGTTGCATTTCTAAAGGTCTATACTCATATGGCATGAACACTCCTGAGTTTTAGTCTACTGTATGTACGTAAAGTGTAAACTGTGTCTCTTTGTTTGACTAAGCTTTAAAAAAAAAATCCAAGAGTCTAGGATAATCAACCACTTGATCGAAAAAGTTATTGTAAGCCTAACATATAAGATTCATAGTTGAGAAGAAGGCGATCAATGATCGGAAGGGCGGGCGTAGTAATTTTTACCTTATTCTTGATGACATTATAGAGTTATCTCTTAAATTTTCTAGTTTTTCATTCAGTTTAATGAGTAGAGCTTGTAATAAAGTAGCCCATGGTGTGGCTCACTACAAACTTTGGACTATAGGTTGTAGGATTTGGGTTGAAGACCCGCCCCCTGGTCTTGAGAGACTGTTATGTTCGGAAGAGTTATCTATTGAATGAAGTTGACCTTCCGGTCTTTATATGAAAAAAAAAAAAAAAAAAAGAGAACTACTTCATCATGAGGTTGGTGGTTCGATCAATCGATCCTCATATGTGACTTCGTGTGATCGGTGTTCCTTTCACGCCAAAAAACATAAGATTCATAGCTACTAACAATGGAACTTTGAGTCTGATTCACAAGATTTCGGTTCAGAATTTGGATCACTAGAGAACTACAATGCCACATGCAAGGGTGAAATATTAAAGAATATTGTAGCCATAGTTGTACCACGTAATACTAATACTAACAATATAAGTGCCGTAGCCATTTAGCTAATAATAATCCCAATTCCCATATAGGAGAAAGATCAAGGAAGAGCTGTGTACGTACCTCAGAAATAAGAGCATTCTTGTAAGGAACTCTGCCTTTGGTAACTGAAGAAAAGACAGGAGTAAAAGTGGGTCTCTTACGCCTCGAAGTACAGAAGAAAATGCTGCTGGTAGTGCTAAGAAATCTATGGGGTGATACTGAGAATGCACTAGCAAAATAAGTGGCCATGGGAGCACATGAACACAGTTTGTCTTTTCTTCATGTTTCACACCTCACCACCATTGTCCAATGCCATCAAAGAGATGAGACAGTGAGAAGAAAGAGAGGTTGTGGATGTCTCTTGTCTAAGCGTGGAGAATGGGAAAATGAGGAATGTGGCTGTTGGATACGTAGTCCCCACCATCGTAGTCTAAGAATCAAAGAAAGTTTGCTCTACCACTCGTTTCTCTATATGAAAATGTGATCATTTGCTTTAGAAAAAAATAAAAAAATGGGGACTGTTGGGCATTTGTAGTCTGAAAGCGACTATAATACGCGACGC
>CAAKMY010045613.1:0-38031 GCA_901111285.1 Corrigiola litoralis | reverse complement strand
AGAGGGGGAGGGGGAGGGAGGGGGGGAAAGGGAGGGAGGAGGATAAGAGGGTGTTGAGGGGATTACAGAAGTATGTGCAAGAGGTGCATTTGGAGGAGATGAGGGGGTGTGTGGAGAAGGGGGATGTGGATGGGGCGATTTCGCATATTCGGTTTTTGCACTTGGGGTATGGAGTTGATGAGGAGGAGTACAGGTATTTTTTTTTTATGCTGTTTTGTTGATTGTTTGTGGAGTTGTTTATATTGCTTCTGTTATGTTCGTAGTCTCGGAACATGTCTTAGCCTTTTAATGATGATTTTAATGTCTTTGGGAGCTGATTATGCTTGACATTTACCTTGTTATTGTGTGAATTCTGGTAGTTGTAAACTTGTAATTTCATTGTAGTTAGGATGTACAGGTACTTTTTATGCTGTTTTGGCTGATTGTTTTTATTATGTTCGTAGTCTCGGAACATGTATTGGAGTTGGAAGGATGATGATTTTAGTGATGCATTATGTTGTCTTTGTACCTTGACAATTTGGCTATGTTTGGTAGCAACTAGTGTGTAATCGACTTTGTAATGAAATGATGTCTTTTTAGTTCAAATATGATTGAAATGAAGGGGAGAGAGGAGATAAACATGAATGAGATGTGTTTGATTACTTCTAATCTTGTAGTGGTGATTGCATTACACCCTCTATACCAAGCAAGCCCTTACTTTGTTATTGTGGGAACTCTGGTAGTTGTAAACTTGTAATTTCATTTTAGTTAGGATGTATGTAGCGGTTACAAGCTTGAGTCTGGTTCTGAGAAGTGGTGCAGGGGCTGCCTTTTCGTAGAAGTTGTTGGCATTTGAAAACCAGCTGGAACAGGATGAGGATTATTAGGTAGATGGTGAACTGCTAAATATTTTTTACTTGTGATATGACTGAGCCTTTTAGCACGAATGATAAGAATTTTAGTCATAGCCTCATGATGGTATTTAGGGAGATCGTGATCAGTCATCTCTGGTCTTTCTTCTTCCTAGTCATTGGATCAGTCAGTGTTCAAAAAGTCTTTATGAGGATGAGGCAATAGGTTCTTTGGAGCCTCACGGCTAGTAGTAGTTTAAAGGTGCTGGCTTTATTAAGAGAGCCACAAAAATTGAAGAACGCAAGTGCAAAATTAAAACAAAGAACTTTTATGCCGTAAAATCTCAGGATTAGCATATCCTTATTCATTCTAACTAAACCAGTCATCAGCATACTAGGAGATTACTTGTTCTAGTCTTCTTAATTTCATAAACTAAAGACTGGAAAACTGCTGGAACTTTCCAATAGGATACAATATTCATTAAATGTGGTCATCGTCAGCTAGAGCGACATCGCCATCTGACATATAGTTCCCTTCCTGGTATTCTTCATCGTCGTCTTCCACTTCATAATGCCTACGTGAACTACCAGCAGTAGAAGTATTAGCCCTTGGCCTGAAACTGAGTCTTTTTCATCAGCCCCAGCAGCACTAGCAATCTGTCACCAGTTTAGTTCCTCATCACCTCCGAAGACAAGGTCATTTTCAGCTTTATGTTTTCATCGAAAAGATGTGAACTTTACGTTAGTTTAGTTGTCAACTTTATGGTTGCAGTAGAAAGATGTCATCTTTATGTTTGCAGTCAAAGGAGAAGAACAGGTGTAGAAGAGAGGAAAAGAAGAGAAGGAGTAGAAGAAAGGAGTAGAAAGGAGAACAGAATTCTGATTGACGCAGTAGAAAATGGTGCTGGCATTCTTGATTTCTTCACCATGTTTCCTTTTTATTGTTGTTGTGGGCCATCGTGGATATCTAGGGTTAAGGTGTACATATATAATACCATATTTACACGTGCATAAACAAAAAAGCTGTGAAAAAGCCCATCAACCATCAATTTCAATAAAGCATAAAAAGCAATGCCTCAATGAGTGGTCGGATATTGCTTGTGCCTTCTGCGCGCCAAGAATTCAAAATCCATTTTCTTTCATCGTTGTTTAGTTGGAGCTCAAGTGTCGTGGTGCGAGACACTTGACTTTTCTTGATTTGTGGATACTCATAATAGCTTGAGGGCAGATGTTTTGTCTAGTCCTCCTTTGGTGTACGATTGGGTGTGACCCTGTGTTTGTCCTTTTGTGATATTATATTGCCTTTACTTATAAAATTGTAATCTCAATTCAATGGCATGTGTAAAGAGATGACCATTTGAATATCGTTGGATTTTCTAATCATTCACTTATATATTATAAAAGAAGAAAAAGGTGGTAAAGAGCGAAACGTGTGATTGAACGCCCTTCTAATAGATAGCATAGATATTGACATAATTTTATTCATTAAAGCATGAAAAGCAAAGTATTGTTTTGGATGCAACGCCCTCAAGAAAGAGACTTTGAGTTTTTCTTTGTCATGAAGAAACTTTCAACCTCAAAAATACGAATGTCCATTTCCTTCCATAAGCTTCACAATATTGCCAAAGGGAACCATACTAAAGGTAGTACGGAAACTTCTATGTTCTACCTTTCTCGTACTCGTCTATGTACCGGAAACACGGAATGACTCGGAAACTTGGTTTTATGTCGATTTAGTTTCAAACGCAAGTCATATTCATCCATACTTCTAACTTCATATGGAAGCTTAATTGTATACCTTGGAAGAATGGACAAGATTTTGTTATTTTACTGCATTTAAAGTCTATTTTCCTATCTAACGTTAAATGTTGTACATATTTTTCAACATTTTCATGCTGTACCCATACCACTGATTTTGTACAAATCCTGTTTTCTGTCCCCGTCCTAGAACCCCTTTCAGTTTGCCTCCCCGACTCTATGCAACCTAGCAGCATACTTTGCAATCCAAGACTTCTTTGACCCAGTTTTACCAAGTCACTGACTGGTCTACTGTGTTTTGTTCTTCTCTTTCTGCTGTGAAGTTTTCTTGTCCTTCGGTGTGGTCATGTTTCCTTATCTGAAATATTACACAAAAGGTAGAAAAAGTTGCCATTTAAGAGGAGTGCACTTTTATGCAAAATCTGTTGGTGTTTGGGCTTTGATCTTTTTTTGGAAGGGGATGGACAAGTGGGCATTTCTATTTCAGCACCTTGTGGGAGGCAAGTTCTGGATTCTGAATATCTAGTTATTAGGTCTGTGTGATTCTTTTGTTGGGGGATCATCCGTTTGTCAGTTTGATAGTAACATGGAGATGTGCTGGCTTAATGTGGTTAGTGTTATTCTCTGAACAAGTTTTAGAGTAAGTTTGCCTCATTAGGGGTGGGACTACTGCATGTGACCATCCCACCTATGGTGGTATCAAACTATCAATGAGTGTTTGCTGCGTCGTGCTTGTTGGTTAGAAGTCATTAGGTTTTTTGATATTCATCTTATTGTTACATCTTAGTTTTAATGTCTCTATATCTGCTATGCTGATTACTCATGAGATGCCAGTAAATTTTTTCCCTGCTTTTACAAGCCTGAAGTAGTATAACTATTTCTTTTACCTTATTTTACCTTATTTTGTTCTTCTTATTGAAAGAATTCATTTTTCTTTTGATGTCTCTGTTAGAATGGTTTTTCAAGATTTCCTCAAAAAGGTTTTGTCAGGAAAAGAGGGATTAGAAGATGTTTGGCGCGCCACAAGGAATAAATTGCTGTTTATTTATCAAGAAGCTCTGTCATCAAACTGCACACCTCTTGTTCAAATGATTCAGGTTGTGAGTCTTCTTTATCACCATAATATGGATGACTAATTATTATCTTGTTACTAATCGTTGCAGAAATCTAATCTGGCATTATATTTTTGTTCTCTGAAACGATTTACTAAGGGGACTCTGGGATGGCTTGGTGTTTGTAGTCTTCTCTTGTTCTTTTCTGAGAAAGAAAATCAGAATGCATTCGTTACTGGTTGCGCAAATCAAACTGGCAATTGATTATTATAAATCGCAGTCAGATGAGTGGAAGCCAGGTTTTCTGGTTTCGGAAAATATTACGCATGAAGAGATAAACAGGACGGCCTTGCCCAGAATATCGTTTCACTTAATATCCCCTCTCCCCATCGCCCTAGTCAATGTTGAATTGTATCCCTTCTTAGCCTTGGGCTTGTTTCTTTGCTTGTTCACCAAAGGATCTGTTCGTGTATAGTCTCACTAGTGCAGTGGGAATTATATTGCTGTTATTTTTTGGATCCTTCAATAATCAATAATCATGTTGGGTCTTTTGCATGCCCATGATGTGTGCACTGAAGTATCAGCAAAGGATGATAGGAGCAGTAACTGCACTTATAGTTTTGGATGATGTTTGAGATAGGTGCAATATTCCAATATAGGTGGGTTAGATTTGTCTTTTTCACAAGGTGGCTAGCTTAGATATTGCAGCAATGAGGCAGAAAACATCAACAGTACTGTCGATCTCTTTCACATGGAGATGGCGGTGCTAGGGCATGATAATGGGTGGTCTAGTCTTCTCTTTCCCCTACTTTTTCCAATATAATGGTCCAGTTGCAAGGGGGTGGAACGCTTATTATCCGGGATAAGATAACAGATAATGTAGGCATGTCTGTTGTGAATGATATCAGTTGAGTGCTATCTGGCAACCACTCAGGAGGTGACAAGGATGTCTTAGTTGCTATTCTTCATGTCTATAACGTTCCTACAACTGATGTGGTTGAAGGAGATAAATAAGCTACTACTGTAGAAATGGTGACACTGACTGGGGAATGAGCACCAGTAACGAGAATAAGGAGCCGCAACCTGATGACACAGGAAAAAGTATTCACTTGGGTGATGTTAGCTGTGATCAGGATTTAAGTTGTTTTGGGGTGGAACTGGATAAAGGTGCCATAAAGCTGCAACTGAGTAATAGTTTGGTACATTAAGAGCCGCCAGAATGTACGAAAATTATAATTAATTTTCAAAAATTTGAAAGTTGGATCTAGTTTCCTATTTCTGGGGATTCATTTTGTGGAGTTACTCTAGGAAGCGAGACTGCTAATTATGACTCGGGTAATCGGATTGTGTTAAATTTGATGGGTTGGAGGCTTGTCCAACTCTGGAATAAAAAACCTCTGGTTAATAAGGTCTATACTGAAGGAGAACTTGAAATAGGGAGTTAGAGTTAAAAATTACCTCGCTTAACTATTAGAGTATTGGGTTAAAAAAAGGCGTCCATATCACGTAATGTTAACAGGTCCCCTTTGCCTATCGAGGACTACTTGTCTTCTTGCTGTACAGTTACTTTGGTTTGTTACAAATACTGGTAACACGAACTTCAAATCAGTTGTTTGTATTTTAATAACTGAATTTCGAAGATGGCTCTGAACGAAGCCTCCAACACCACCACCACCATCACCAACAACAAAGCCTCAGTCCCAATTGATTATCGGGGCGTATCATCAGATGAATCGTTATTAGGAATCCTCAAAGTTGTAAAAAATAATCGAAAAGCTTTTAAAATAAAAGTGATTAAGTACACTCATTAATATAAATTGCCTCTCTACACTTAGCTCTATCCAAAATTAACTCTCATCAACCATAAGAAGTCTCTTATCTTATCCAGGTCATTTTAGGTCTCCCTCTACCCCTCACTACATTTTTGTTACTCCATCCCGCAATCCCTCTAACAGGTGCATCATAGAGTCTTCTCTTTACATGTCCAAACGAACGCAGGCGATTTTCTCCTATCTTATCCTCAGGTGCGACTCCTTCTTTAATCCTTATTAGCTCATTCTTCAAAAAAGTTTCTCCCATACATATCTCTGCCACATGCACATGCATCTGGTGATTAGACATTTTTCTTCACCCAGCAGTATGTGCCTTACAATAAAGTAGGCCTAATTTATGCGCGGTAGAATTTTTCTCTTAATCTCAAAGGCATACCCTGACCGTATAAGATTAGGGTCGCACGTCTTTTTTTTTAATCTGCATGCCTTGACTACAGGAGCTGCATCTCTATCCAATTACCCATCCTTTTCTGAAGAACCCAAAAAACAGAAAAGGTTACTCACCAATCAATATTGATTCACTATGAGATCTTGGAATGAACAACCTTCCCATCTAAGATTACTGCTGTTGCATCCATACCTCTGCCATTGCACTGATCGAAGCCTAGATTGACAAAAATAAAACTCCGGTGCAATCTTACTTGCTTCTGATTCTTATGCTTGGAATGTACTTGTCCAATTATTCCACCTAAAAGTCTGAAGCAAACCTGTATATCATTGCATGAAAAGGCTCCACTCTATTCTATTTGGTGACTCTGTGCTAGTTAATGGTTTTTTTTCTTTTCAAATTACTATGCCCTGTTACGCTGGGTTTTGAAATCTAGATTATTGATTAAAAATTTAATTATGCATATTATCGGAACGTTGCAGCCTGGTGTTGTCGATGTCTCCTTGATCTAATCAACTATGCTTTGGGGGAATGATATCGATACTTGAGTGCTTACTGGCATGCGTCTGTGCAATTTTCAGGCTGTTCAAGATCAACTGCTGATGGAAGAGGTGAAAATGCTCAGGATTTCTGACAACCAGATTCTTCCTCCCCTTACGGAACTTCAAAATTACATGCAGAAGCTGAACCTTGGTGATTATGGGGGTGATGTTTCTTTCTCTTCAAATTTGGCTGTCTCTGCGTGTATGAGAGATCTGTATCACTACGCTCGTGTTGCTGGATTGCATGTTTTTGAATGTATCATGGACACGGCTCTTTCGGCTGTCAAGAATGAGCAGTTGGAAGAAGCAAGCTACGTAAGTTCCCCATTTCCATCTTTGAATAAGACACAAGATTTGTAGATCTCAGAATGATGGACTTCTTGGTACTGGTTGTGGCTGAGGTCTCTTGACGTTTTGCTGACTTTGCACCTCTTTAGTGCTACCATTAGTTTGTTTTATTTTGCTTAAAATGATTTTCCTGTGTACCTAGCAGATTATCTCAATGTTTCCCAGGCTTCAACCTCTAGTTGGCGTCATGGGGTGGGATTTGTTGCCCAACAAAACAGCTGCGCGAAGAAAATTAATGCAACTGCTGTGGACGAACAAGTCAAAATTATACCGGCTCGAGGAGTCTTCTATCTATGAAAATGAATCAGATGAGGTCTGCCTCTCACTTTGAGATTGAAACAAGCAACAATTGTCCTGCATACTTGTAGCTTAGTACTTCACTGATTTTGTAGTAATATTTTTGTGGTATGTATTTGTGATTTTTGACAGAAATCTTGTGTGGAATACCTTTGTGATTCCTTGTGTTATCGGCTCGACCTGGCTTCTTTTGTTGCTTGTGTTAATTCTGGTCAACCTTGGGATATTAAACACTCCTTGTTCTTTTCCGGCCTTGGACATGAGGAGTTCCAAGAGGGGATTTTTCATCCAGATCCTTTTGTTGAGAACTTTGTTTTGGAAAGACTATCTTCTCAGAGTCCTCTACGGGTAAGATTTGCAATATATTGTTTGTTCTATGCTAAACATGATTATTTTTGCATTCACATATATGTATTCTCGCTTTTGAGGAAATTAAATAACCTTTCTGTTTATAATATGAAAGAAAGTCTTTGTATTTTGGTTAAGTTATGAAATCTTTCGGAGCTGTAAATTATTATTTCTAGTACTTGTTTTTAAATTGTTTTTGGACTTTGACAATTTCTAATGCCGATTCCTGTTAACCGACCCCGAATTCTTTTGGATTAAGGCTTTGCTATTGTTGTTGTTTCTGGAGGTGTAATATTTTGTTTCTAAGAAATAGTCTGCAATGAATGCGAACATGATTGAATGGAGGTGTCCTCGGAAGGCTCGGGCAGTAGTTGAATAATATTAGTCTTGGATACATGTGCATAACCTTAATCTGACACATAAGTAGGAATTGAGGGAACACTATTATGTCCTCGGAAGGCTCTGGTAGTAGTTAAATAATATTAGTCTGAGATACCTGTGCATAACCTTAATATGACACATAAGTAGGAATTAAGGGAATACTATTATGGCAAAATGACTTTCCAGTTGCCTCTTACGTGCATGCAGACTTCATCTTGCTGGGCTTAATCTCCATGCTATTTCGTTAATGATTCATAGAATGTTTTGATGTGTTTATTTGCGTTTATCAATAATTCCCGATGTAGGACATGCTTACTCATCTCTTTAACAAAGTGTGGGTCTGTGGGACTGTAGATTTTTGGCTTATAACTGCAGTATGCTAGTCAACAATATTCCCAATCATGTAAAGCTTCAAAATGAACTTACTATTATGAATGATTTTTGGCTTATAACTGCAGTATGCTAGTCTCTCCGCAGGTTTTATTTGATGTAGTTCCAACCATTAAATTTGAGGATGCTATCAAATTGATTAGCATGCAGCCAACTGATTCCCCTGCAGCAGAATGGAAAAGGTACTGTACTATTCTCTAGTATAAGTTGAGAAGAAAATGGCAATTTGTGATCCGACACCTCCCTTCTAGAAAGGCGTTTTATTTTTCGGGGTGGGGATACAGTTATATGTTTCTTAAAGTTTAGAAGTGACTGATACTCCTGTCTTTGACTTAATTAAGTCTTCATGAAAATCTCCTGCCAAGCATCTTTTGTAAATTACGCATGAGAAACACTTATAAACCTTACTGGCCCAATGAATGAGTGAACGCAAACCAGGAATAGTGTTTCAGAATAAATAGGCTAGTGTTATGTAAAGTTTTAAGTTTTACCGAGTTATTCCATGCTTTGGTTAGGGTGTAGGGTTTTTGGCCAAAATGGAATTATGTTTCACAGCCAGGTACCCAAGCGGGATTTCTAGGATTATGGGTACCGAAAGTGTAATTTTGCAGAACGTCATGTACACAAAGGGACAATTTTGCAAAAATAAACCTTTTACGTGATTCGAAGTTTTAGTATGTGGACCTCCAAATCCAATTGGCAGAAAGCTTTATTTTGTGATTTAAATTTCTTGGTAGGATGCAAGATGTTGAACTTATACACATGCGCTATGCCCTTGACTATGCTGTCATGGCATTGGGAACTATGGAAAGGAGTGTGACTGATGATAGTCAGAGTTGTTATCCGGCGTTGCCATTAAGCTTTTTGAAAGAAATGAGGCGCCATCTTGATGCTATCAGTAGTTTTGCACGCAAGGTAATGTATTTGTGGTCTTTTTCTAACTGTCACTGTTGTTTTATGGTTGACACTCGTAATTTAGTTTTTGCCTATTACATCAAGTCCAGTGACGCCTAATTCCAAATATCGCAGATATTCATGGTGAACATTATCATCTCACTCCTACATGTGGATAGCTTCTCAGTTGATTTTGAACATTGTGGCTTAGCAGGAAGCAACAATGAGCTATCTCAGACAGGGATGCAGCAATTTGATGATCTTAATGTGGAAGAGAAGGGAAAGTACATGGTTGTTTCTTTTGTAGAATTTCTGCTTGATACATTGTGTCACACTTTACCATCAGAGCAGACATCGGAGGCTACTGATACCAGTGGTGAGAAAGAAGCCTTAGAGTGGAGAATTTCACATGCAAGGAGCTTCATTGAAGATTGGAAGTGGCGTTTGTCTGTATTGCAGCAATTATTGCCCCTACCTGAGCTAAAATGGAAATGGAAGGAGGCATTAACAATATTACGTGCAGCACCCTCCAAACTGCTGAACCTGTAAGCTCAGTTGAATTCTTGATGAGCTCTTGCATTTGCAATTAGTTTGTCTTAACTTTATTGACAATTTTCCTGTTCTGTTTTTAGTAGATGTTGCTTTTGCTCCTTGTAGTCTTTTCCAAGTATTCCTCCCTCCCTTCATTGTCTGAACTCCTTACTGTATTTCAATAAAATTCTTGGCCCTGAAGTATCTATTTCCCTCGTTTTTTTCTAGTTGTGTTGATCTGTTCATTTTTACAGATGCATGCAAAAGGCAAAGTATGACATAGGGGAGGAGGCTGTTCATAGATTTTCATTGTCTTACGAAGATAGAGCAACACTTGCATTGGCTGAATGGGTGGATGACACTTTCAAGAGAGCATCTGTAAGCAAGTTTGTCATTGAGATGATTGTTGTTTTTTTTTTGCAAGCAAATGTATGCTGATACTGCACTTGTTATTGATTTGTAAGTCGTGAACGCTATTGCTATGCTTCTTTTGTGTTTTGCGTATGTGTGTTATTATTGCTGTTTATGTAAAGAAAACTTTATCTGTTGGTATGACTATTCAAGCTGTTTAGAGATGTTGATGCACTCTGTGCTGGTTATGTTTATCTATTCCTTATATGAATATACTTTGCTTGAGAAGGAGCCTCTGTGATGGTGGTTATTTATGTTGTTATTATGCAAATACATGTTTGTATTGAAAACTGTATTCCACTCCCATGTTTCCTGTTGTGAGTGTTTTGTGCCTCTTGCCTGCATTCGGGTTTTAAACAAAGTTAAGGAGTATGTGTTTGAACATTTGCTACTACGCGATTGAAATTGCAATAGTCTACTTCAATTGTGGTGCGTACGCTTACTTCTTTCCCCATGGCCTTGTGATGTTAATTGTTGCCGTGGATATTTTTCAAAAACACTTTCTGGGAGGGGTGTCAGAGGCTGTTGACCACAGACTTATAAGGATGTTTACAAAATTTAGTAGTGTACCCCAGGCTATTACAACTGCTCCCAATACGTCCTTCACTCATGTTAAGACGACTAACAATGTGAATGATTCATTTTTAACATGTGAGACTTTTGACTATTCTATATTTCTATTCCAATTTGTGCTCTTTGTATTCAATATTCTTATTCTAATCTTTTTGGTGCTGTTATACTTCAAACCATGTGAAATCTAAGGTGGATGATGCAGTTTCCCGTGCTACTGATGCAACAACAACCATTCAAGAGATCGATTTCTCTTCTTTACGATCGCAAATCGGTCCTATGGCGGCAGTGAGTTTGTTTGGTGACATTTCTTTTCCTCTATGAGTTCTCATAGGATATCTATCATTTGCTGATCTTAAATTGTTTTGCTGCTATTTTGGCAGATTCTTCTCTGTATTGATGTTGCTGTTTCTTCAGCAAAGTCTACCAATGTATCAGACCGACTTCTGGATCAGGTACCTCTTTAATCGACATGTGATGTCATTTGATTGTGTGCAATGGTATTTTCCCTTTATATCACAGATTTACAATGACTAGGTAAAAATAGTACTCCTGTTCTGAATAATGTTACCAGGTTTATGGGAAAGTTATAGAATTGCAGGGATTTTTAGTAAATAAGACTAGTTTGTAAACTGGTTACGAGGTTTAATACGGGTTCTATCTGTTACTCAGAAATATATATTAGTATTATTTTTCTGAATTGTACGGTCTTTGTAACAATAGTTAGGATTCTTCATCTGGGGCTTCCAGTACCTATGGCCCCCCTGAGAAATTCATTTCCAAATTACAGAGAATTTTCTGTCCTTGATTTTCTATAAGGTAGGGAATGGTGAGATGGTCAGATTTTGGAAAATATGGATGAGTGCATACCTCTCAGTTCATTTGGACGTAGTATATGTTTGATTGCTGTACTTTTGACTCCCTGCATATAAATGTCACTAAAATATTTTGGACTGTTCCCTGAACATTTGTCTTACCCATGCAGGCACAAACCATGTTATCAGAAATTTATCCTGGAGGGTCTCCAAAGATTGGTTCAACCTATTGGGATCAGGTTCGAGAAGTTGCATTAGTTTCTGTTGGAAGACATCTTCTCAAGCGTCTACACGAATTTTTAGATCAGGTATAGTTTGTATATTTGATTTTGGGATATGAGTATCAATGGGTCAATACATCAGATGAAAGGACATAGACATCTTCTTTCCATCTCGTCCAGTGCATTGGTTATTGGTAGGAATCTGGGGAATTTTCTAGAAAGTAGTTTCTTAGGATCTTCACCTGAGGAGGCTTCCATACAAATGGGACTTGGTGAGGTTACTGGTTTGATGGACATTTTTGAGAACTAGCACTTATTGAAGGTTGGGGATGGTAGAGTTTGGAAGCCAGATGCTTTGGGTACTTTCAGTTGTAGTTCCTTATTGGCCCCGTTTGACTCTACCAACACCTTCCCCTTTGAGTTTGACTCTGAGTAGTATTTGGAAATCTGAAGTTCCTTTAAAGGTGCATGTTTTTTGCTGGACTATAACCCCAGGAGAGTTAACACTCATGATATGCTACAACGTTGATGACCGATCACTGCTCTTCAACCTAACATATTTGCCATGTGTAAAAAAAGCTGGGAATGCGTAATCATCCATGTTAATGTTGTGAGGTCACTTATGCCTTTTGGATCAAAATGATGAGTTTCGGGAAGGAGGAGTGTGTTTATCCTCCTTCTGTGATGGGCTGTTTACATGGTGATTATGTAGGGTTGGGTGGAAGTAAAGAGAGTATGTTGCTTTGGAAGTGTGCGGTGTTGGCTACATTTTGGTGTATCTGGTGGAGGGAAACTAATGCTCGATTATTTTCGGAGAAGAGTCATTCCATGGGGTTCTCTTTGGGCTTAGGCTTCTGGCACTTTCAAAGGCACTCCAATTACTCTACTTCCGAGGATTTGGGCCGTTTGTATTAACTTGTGGAGGAGGTCCTTGTACCCCAACACCTTTTTGTTACTAAATTAAAACAACTCTTGAGTAAAAAGAAAAATGTCGTATGCAGCTTAAGAAAGGTTGAGACAGCATTCAGGTTGGCACATCCAATGTTTAAAGCTTATCTTCTGGGTGTGGTTCATTGCTTCTGTGGAGTTTTCTCTTTCTAAAACATCTGAATTTGTTCAAGATTATCATACTTTCTATGTTATTTCCTTACCTCTCCTTTTCTGAAACACCTCCAGTCTTTTACACAAGTATTATTGTTTACTTGCCCTTTCTTCAGTTGAGCTTTACAAAAGAAATGTCTCTTCTTTTGTTTCTGTCCCCTAAATTTTACTTTTTTAAGTGACTCATTTAGAGGAGGGAGGTATTACTTAAGCAGGTAATAGTTTTTTTCTTTCTTTTTTTTGTCTGTAAATGGTAACTCGATTGTATAGTTTGGTGGAAGTTTGGGTCTGCTATCTTGTGACCCTTGTGAAGTACTCCATTCAAACTACACTAGCTTGAACACATCTGCAAGACTACATCTTTCTTGATGGATTTTAAAGGATTTAACTCAACTACACTAGCTTGAACACATCTGCAAGACTACATCTTTCTTGACGGATTTTAAAGGATTCAACTCTCTAGTTAAACCAGAGAGAGGATCAACAGAAGAGGACAAGTAAATCATGTAAAGAGTAACCTGGAAACCCCCCCCCCCCCCCCCAAAGTTTAGAACCTCCTAGAGTCAAGAAAGGTCATCATCATCTTCGACCAGGGGCATCAATTGACAGGTGGAAGTTTCTTGGAGCTTTATTTCCCATTTTCTTTATGGTGAATAAGCATCTTTTTCTTTGGTGTCGTATCTTTAGAATGCTTGGAGTAAGCTTTTAGATGCGTTTAGGAGAAACGTGAGTGGAGAGCTTTGTAGTTCAGAAGGCATGCCTGAGGCCAGTCCCTTGTCTTGAGCTGGTAAGTGTCACTGTCGAGTATATTGCTCGAAAAGCAAAACAAAGAAAAGAAGGCTGACTGAACTCTTTGTTACCTTATTGCCCTTTTATTATCAGGATTAAATGACCCTTATGATGGCCAAAATTGTTCTATGTGATGTATTTAACGTTGACTTACACTGTTTATAAACTTGGTGATTTATTCTGTCAGGAAAATCCTGCGACCCTTCAAGCTATTCTGTCAGGGGAGACCATGATTGCTTCTCCTCAGCAACTGGTGCAAAGAGATCGGGCTCTTGCAATGTTACATCAGATGATTGAAGACGCTCATTTGGGCAAGCGACAGTTTCTAAGTGGTAAGATCCTCTTATGTTTTCAATAGTTAAGACACTCATCAAGAAAAATGAATGCCTAAGTAGTTTTCGCTGCTGGGGATATTGTTGGCGAGGTAAGGAATGACTTGGCGTGCGTGCACAATGTAAATCTATAAAGCTTCCACTTATGAGAAACTTTTTCACTTAAGCAATTGTGTAGCTGCACACACATGCATACATTATTAAAGGGTGAAAAACGGGAAGTAATAGCTTTCTTTTCCCCCCGCTTTACAGTGTACAGATAAGATGCGGATGAGTATAAGACGCACAAGACTCTGTTGTATTGGTCTGCTCAGGTAAGGATAAGACCAATTTATGCAGCGGTTAGGCGAATTGAGGTTGGAGAGATGAAGTCATGGTGAGGGGGTAGAAAATAATCAAAGTAAACGTGGACAAGGGTGGCTGAGAGGTATACGAGGCTTCTTAGGATTGTTGAGAGTATGTGTGTAGATAGGGACAAGGGTTCCAATCTGGGAAACAAACTTGAAAACAGAATTCGCTGCCCTTGGGTGTGAAAATGTAACTGGGGTGGTTTAGAAAAGCGGATTGTTTGTTCGATTCGCTTGCTTTAAATTGGAATTCGATGTAGCACCAAGCGAATTCGGTAATGCTGGAGCCCAGTGGATAGGACATATATGTGAATGATTGTGTCTGAGCTTTCATATTTTTTTTTTGATGATATATTTTTAATGTTTATGTTTTATATATTTATATGCTTTCTAAAATTCATTTTTTCTACGCTTACAATGCCGTATGATGGTTCATATTAGGCAGCCCCAAAGTTTTTTAGGACTAAGGGCGAATTCCTAATACTACTTGTTTGCATTTACTTCTCCTTAACTGTGTTTATTGTTGTTTTGACTCCATTTTCGGGTCTTTAGTCCTCTCATCAAAAGGGGAAAAAATTCTTTGCCAGAAAAGAACCTTTCTAGATAAGGATATGGCTGTGTACATCTGGACCATCCAGACCCTTCTATCCAAATGGGTTGGTGTAATCGTGATTGGTTTCAGCTCTTTCCCTGTATTTGTTGTGGCTTGGGGACTAGCATTATTTGTGCTCGGATTAAGTCAACAACCCAAATAGCTGTAGCATGAGGCTTGTTGATGCTTATTGTTGGCAGATAAGTTTGAGACCTGAGTGAGCCCAGATGCTATTGGCCTCTCATGTTATTGTCCTTCAATAAGTTTTTGCTACCAAAGATTGATATAACTGCTGTGTGTTTATTCTATTTAAGCTAGCTGGAAACATCACCGAGGATTATTCTTATTCTTTTCTGCAAGATTGTTTTTAATGTTCGTTAAAGAGATCACCTGCAGATGAGAAATTCTTTCATCTTTGTACTTGTTTTATGAATATAGCCATGTCAACCATATTTATTTGTCTGTTACTCAATATGCGTTGAGTCCCACATACTTTTATGTGCTGTCTTCTTGTTTTGAGGACTTGTAAGCATTTGACAATTCGTTGTCCCAGAGTATCTCGAAAAAATGCCTATTCTTTTCGTCAGCTGTATGTTGTTCACTTTTGTCTTCATTCTGATTCCTTGAATTAATTTCAGGCAAACTTCATAATGTTGCAAGAGCTGTTGCTGATGAAGAAACAGTCATAGACATCATTAAAACTGAAGGCACCGAGCAGAAAATTCTCTCAGATTTTGACAGGAATAGCTTCGCTGGGCTTGGCCTGAGAATTGCGAAAGGGACATCGTTTAGTTCCGCTACTCAAGAAAGCAATATACAGCCTTCAGCATATGACATGAAAGATGCCGAAAAGCGTTTATTCAGTCCCTTGAGTGCTAAGCCGTCAACTTACCTCTCTCAATTTATTCTTCATATTGCTGCAATTGGTGATATTGTTGATGGTACTGATACAACGCATGACTTCAACTATTTCTCACTTATATATGAATGGCCTAAGGATGTAAGTGACCTAATTCTTGATGTTAGACTGTTAAATTTGATGTGTCAATTTAGTAATTTTGTTACGTGTTTTAGGTTTGTGAGACCTGCTTTTATCTAGAAGTAGGGAGAGTTTGGTATGTGTTATATAAAAAATTTAGTTGGGATGCGATGATCTGGGACCACTTGACTGACACACAGCTATTCTTCTTGGCAATATCTTGTATAATCTCTAAATATTTGCTTGTTACTTTACAGCTTGTGACTCGCCTAGTTTTTGAACAAGGGAGCACTGAAGCAGCTGAAAAAGTTGCTGATATTATGTCTGCTGATTTTGTTCACGAAGTGATCTCAGCATGTGTACCTCCAGTTTACCCCTCGCGCTTTGGGCATGGTTGGGCTTGTATTCCGTTGGTTGCTTCTGATACAAAGAATAGCTATGGAGCTAATCCAGTGGCATCTTCAGCTAGTGGGTCTTTGCCGAGTCAGGGCAGTTATTCTTCAGCTTCACCTGGCGTTGCTCAGTACCCTCTTCAGCTGGACATAATAAAACATTTAGTCAAAATTTCACCTGTCAGGGCTGTACTAGCATGTGTCTTTGGGAGCAGTATATTGTACAATGGTAACGAGTCCTCCAGTTTTGGCTCCTTGAACAAAGAATTTCTGCATTCACCTGATGCTGACAGGCTGTTTTATGAATTCGCTCTTGATCAATCAGAGAGGTATGACTGCTTTAAAACACTTGTCTCTGCAACTGATGGCTCTTGGTTTCTTTCTTACTCACAACTGTTTTTGTTGACAGATTCCCTACTTTGAACCGATGGATACAGATGCAGACAAACCTTCATCGAGTTTCTGAGTTTGTCATAACACCCAAGGACGGAAATGATGCTGCTGGGACTCAAAAAGACAGGAAATGTTCTATGAAGCGACATCGAGAGCATGACACTGACACTGAATCAGAAATTGATGATAGTGTTGGAACCAACATGATAGCATCTGTTCCAGACATGATCGTCAATAAAAGTGTGGATCATCCTGCACCACAGGACTCTCTGAAGTACCTAGATGCTGAATATGATGCAACTACATTCCTTACTTTTGATTGGGAAAATGAAGAACCATATGAACAAGCTGTCCACCGGTAGTTTGCAGTTTTTCCTTGAGTGAATGAGTTTGTGTAGTGATTTGTTATGCTTGCTTTGTTAGTTAAATTTTGACTCTTCTTTTGTATTTTCTTTTTAATTATTGTGGTCTGTTGTCACTCATAAGAACTTGTTCAGTAGGCTCATCTTTTAAATTTATTTTCGGTAAAGGTCAAGGAAGTTCAGTAAAAAGTAAACTTAGAAACACACATAAATCCAGGGAAGCCTAGAAAATCTCAGCATATTCCAGAAGAATTAAAAACAAAAAAGTTCAAACAGAAATTAAGGAAAAACAGTTTATTCAACAAGCCTTAGTAAAGTTAACTTGTTCCCCAAGCGTTTGCTTTGTCTTATAGACATTAGTTGTTTTTCCATTTATCAACGCTGCTAGTCAAAACATTAGTCGGGGACAACAGCTTTGCTTATCTATAATAATAACCTGATAATTATAGGATGGTGTTTACATGTTTGGTGGTTTACCTTTGCCTCTTGCCGTTATGGTCCTTGTGATAAACCCGGGATCTTTGCCTAGAAGGTATAGCCCCCCCCCCCCCCCCNNCCCCCCCCCCCCCCCCCCCCCGCGCCCTCTTTTCCACGCACTAGGTCCTGCTATGTGTGGTAAGGTTCTAGTATACTACCCATTTTGTTTTCGGCAAGGGGAAGAACTGAGAAGGATTAATATGCTGGTCTGGAGTGCTGCTAATGAGTAAAAAGTCAAATCAACCTTGACAGGGAAGGGAAGAAGTGTTCATTGCCTGTTATTTACACACTAACCTTCTTTGGATCTATAGCTCAAACTAGAAACTATAAGAAGCTAATATTCAGTAATTCAGCTGTCTAATATCTACTTGGAACTTTCAAGAGGAAAACCTTCTTGAAGATGTGAAGCAGTAGCTCAAAATTACCCTAGTAGCTCTCTTAGAATCTCTACTTTGCTCAGCTAATAGCATTTATCAGTGCATGTAAGATTCTTGACAGAGATCTCTTGCTGCTCACTTTCGCGCGCTGGTCTTTTCCTAGCTGTGATGTGGTCTCTGTAATCACACTACATTGCCCATAATAGGTCCACTGCGTTAGCATGTAGTCTCATTCCATTAGTTGTTCCGCCTGGAGATACTATTGGATTCACATCTAGGTCTACTCTCGCCTTATCTATATTTTAGTGAAATAGTAGTCTCTAGATTCTGTATCAACCATCAAGATATGGTATTGGTTGGCATATCTGGATTAATTTGTTTACATAGGTGTAGTTTATATTACAACTTAATTAATATATTAATTTTATCTTAGATAATGTGTGTATCTCCCTTACTGCATGTGAAAGACCAAGTTGACTAGGAGCAGATTGAAAAAAGCATCTATTGTGAAAGGTCATTGATTGTTATGTCTTATTCTCTATAGAACATCCTATGTGACTATTTTTAGTGAATTGGTTGACCTTTTTGTTTGTGTAGCATTATAACTGTTTGGTTGTCTGAGAAATACGTCGATGAGATTTGGGTGGCTTAAGGAATACTACGTACTGTATATGTTTGCTGTTCATGTTCTTTCGTTTCAGGGATCTAATAGTTGTGTTCTGGCAAACTGAGTTAGTTGTTATTACTGTTAGCTTCTTCAGGATGCGTGATCTTTACGTTCTATGCAATCTTTTAGCTCTTTTTAATAAAAATATATCTTTATTCCGAGAATGATTAACAACTATGTTTTTCTTCTTCCGATCTTTACAGATTGATTGAAGAGGGAAATTTAGTGGACGCTCTCGCTCTTTCTGATCGGTTTTTACGGGATGGTGCCTCAGATAAGTTACTTAGACTGCTCATTGAAAGAGAAGAAAGTGACCAAAATTTCGGAAGCTCTCAAGGATATACTGGAAACAGGATGCAGAGCAATAGCTGGCAATATTGTCTTAGATTAAAGGACAAACAACTAGCAGCAAGGCTGGCTGTTAGGTATTGAATTCCTGACAAGTACTATTCTAATATAATAATTGTTCCCTATGTTTTTTCGTTAAGTATTGAGATTATGAGATAAGATTGCTGAGGCTGATTATCATTTGGGTAGAATATCTAGAAACAAAGTCTAAAAAGGCAGAAGTTAATTCTCTTAAGTTCTTTTGTGGT
This sequence comes from Corrigiola litoralis, assembly GCA_901111285.1. Lineage (NCBI taxonomy): Eukaryota > Viridiplantae > Streptophyta > Magnoliopsida > Caryophyllales > Caryophyllaceae > Corrigiola > Corrigiola litoralis. The sequence goes on along the minus strand of CAAKMY010045613.1, from coordinate 19,019 downwards.
TGTTTAATACTTTAATGAATTGTTTGTATCTAAAAAAAACATGAAATGATGCTGAACTTTACAATTTGAGTGCTGTGGATCTGTCAATGGCTGGAGTCATACTGTATGTGGTAGTGGTGGTCAATTTTGGCTAGGAAGTATATTTTGACAAATGATCCTTATATTTGTAGTCAATGAAGTGAGTGATCCTAAATTTATTGCCCCTTATTCTTTACTTTTTGTATATACATCTATTCAATACTTGATTTTGGATTTTGTGTTATTTTGGTGTAGTTGTCTGCATAGATGGGAACTTGATGCTGCTTTGGATGTGCTCACTATGTGTAGCTGCCATCTAGCTGACAACGAGCCTATCAAGAGTGAGGTGCTGTGTTTTTTAATCGTATACCAAAGTATTTTCGCGTCAATATTGCCAATAAATATGTTTTTTTTATAGGTATATGGCCAATAAACCTGTTAGTTGCAAAGAGCAGGTATAATTGCATTAGATACGGGTCTTTCAGTAACAGATTATGTACTATTTAGGAATGAGTTTACGTATATCTAGACGTTACCAGACCCCACTGCTTTTCTCATATATTTTTAAAATTAAATAGATGAACAGAATATGATATCATGTCCACAGATCAATAAACACCATTGTACTGCTGGGAAACTGCCTGCTACCATTTCCTTTGCACCGCCAGCTTCCCGCACCCGCAGAATTATAAGTTTATATTAACATTAATGTGTTACTGTGATTAGGTCCTCCTTCGGAAACAAGCGTTAAAGAAGTACAAACATATATTATCTTCAGATGATCAGTACAAGAGCTGGCAGGAGGTAGTAACGTCTGTTTCTTGAGGCAATTCATGCACAAAGTTAATATTTTCCTTTCTGAGTAACCTTCACTGCACATTTTTATGATTTTTAAGGTAGAAGCAGCATGCAAAGAAGATCCTGAGGGCCTGGCACTTAAACTAGCTGAAAAGGGGGCTGTTTCTGCTGCTTTGGAAGTGGCAGAATGTGCTGGATTGTCCATTGATCTACGAAGAGAATTGCAGGGTCGCCAACTTGTAAAACTTCTTACAGCAGACCCATTGAGTGGAGGGGGGCCCGCCGAAGCATCGCGCTTTCTTTCATCTCTGCGTGACTCAAATGATGCATTGCCTGTAGCAATGGGGGCAATGCAACTTTTGCCAAACCTCAGATCAAAACAGCTTCTTGTAAGTACATTTTGTACCTAAAGTTTTCTTTGTTATCATTAAACTTTTTTTTTGGTTGTGGTCATCATTATCTCACACATGCGCCAAGCCACCCGGACCTACGTGGACACACACACACACAGGCACGCACACACATTATGCTTTTCCAATGCTATTTAGTCACGTAGTTAATGTGTTGGTGCCGTTTCTCCTTTTGTAAAGGTTCACTTTTTTCTGAAGAGAAAAGATGGTAATCTATCTGATGCTGAGGTATCTAGACTTAACTCATGGGCCTTAGGTCTTCGTGTGCTGTCTGCCTTACCATTGCCATGGCAACAAAGATGCTCATCTCTCCATGAGCACCCGCAACTGATCCTTGAGGTGCTATTGATGAGAAAACAACTGCAATCTGCTGCTTTGGTATGTCGTTCTTTTCATTGAAAATGTTTGTCTCTTACTGCAGGTCCTCTGGACCCCAGAGCTCATGTTGGACTTAATTTTTATCCAAACTTGTATGCCGATGTGTAGAGATTTATATGAAATATCTTGCAGATCCTTAAAGAATTTCCTGCACTGAGGAGTGATGATGTCATTTTGAAGTATGGTGCAAAGGCTATTGCTATCACTATCAGCTCTCCTTTCAGAGAAACTCGAATATCTGTATCTGGTCCTAAACTAAAACAGAAAACAAGAACAGGAACTGCCATGAGGTCATCTTTGACCAGCAGTTTAAGTAACTTGCATAAGCGAGCCTTTTCTTGGGCTCCACGCAATGCTGGAGAAAAGGCCGCCCCAAAAGAGTCGTATAGGAAAAGGAAAAGCTCTGGTTTGTCACCTTCTGAAAAGGTTGCTTGGGAAGCAATGACTGGAATCCAAGAGGATCATGCTCCATCATATTCTACTGATGGACAAGATCGACTTCCTTCTGTATCAATAGCTGAAGAGTGGATGCTGACAGGTGACCCGAAGAAGGATGATGCTGTTCGTTCTTCTCACCGGTTTGACACTGCTCCTGATATTACTTTGTTTAAGGTATGCATAAAGATAAACCACTTGACTGATTAGAGAATGGTGTTTCTAGCTTGTTCTACTTCATTTAGGATCTGTGGTTTGTTAGGATCTGTGATGTTTTACGAGTGTGGGCTCATATGTTTTTCCAATAAAGAATCTCATTATCGTTTGATCTTGCGTAGCATTTAGCAAACTGGCTACTTAATTAATTGCAGAACTATTTCAAATTCTAAATGGAGTGGGTTCGTCTAGCTAAGTTGTGGAGTACATCCAGGTTTCTTAGAGTTTGGGTAGACAGGGTGGAAGGTCCTTTCGCATTCTTCTTTGATCCCCAGACATTTGAATTTTATGGTTTGTAAATATGATAGGATTTTTCTTAATTGGGCCTCTTACTGAGTTCTCTTTGAGATAGAGTTTATTTTTAGTTCATTTTTGGTTGCATGCAGTTACCTTCTTTGTCTATGTCTACTGCTCAGCAGTTTGGGAGCCAACTTTTGTAATTCATTGTTCTCTTGTCTGTGTTGTAGTTCTTGTCCTAGAACTCTGTAACTTCTTCGTTTTTTATCAATAAATTTACTGTATCAAAAAGATCTACTAAAGAATTGTTAGTCCTTGAGATACTTTTTTCTGATAGAAAAGTAAATATTATGAATGAGGCAAAAGAACCTATAGAGGAAAAGAAGTCCTCCTGGCAAAAGAAGGCACTGCTTACGGAAGAGTGTGTTGCTTCTAATCTTCAGATATCTGCTTGTGAAATACTTTTTGTGGAAACCTTGCTGCTCCCTCCTACCCCCATTCCCAAATAAGAATTCACCTAATTGGTCCTGATTGTATACTCAGGGTAAAAATAAGTAATAAAGTAACTGATTTCATCAGTTTTGGGGCTGACACATAGGTTTATTATAATTGTTACATTGTCTTTGGCATTCTGGCCTTTAACGGTCTCTTTTTTTGTTTTGTTTTGTTAATTGGGTGTGAGTACATTATGGAAGGTACTGTTCAATTTATTTCTTGGAATGTGGATAAATTCGACATACTCTGATATAAAATTAAAAAACTACCTGATAATGGTGAAGTAAGATTGTTGAAATTAATTGTGCTTCCAGCTTATGCACATTCTGTGATTTGAATTTACTTTGTCCTGCTAGCTCTCCATTGGCTTCACGTCAATGGTGCTATGCTTCTATCGTTATGCTCTAACGCTTATTAAAGTTTTGTTTGTCTCTCCCTCTCTCTAGGCACTTATTTCCCTGTGTTCAGATGAATCAGTTTCTGCTAAAGGTGCCATAGATTTGTGTGTGAAGCAAATGAAGGGCATATTGAGCTCTCAACAGCTGGCAGAGAATGCCTCAGTTGAGATTATTGGGAGAGCATACCATGCCACTGAAACATTTGTAGAGGTAGTTACCTTTGACATAAGACTTAAATAGAATACAGTTGCACTTTCTTATGGCTCGCTGTAAGGATTCTCTTTTCTTTTATATCCCTGATTGTTAATATATGTTCTTTTCTAAATATCTTCGTTTTCTTTTGGGGTGATGGAAGCAGAAAACTCAAGGAGTTCAGATAAGTTACCATTGCCTAGGACATGTAGCCTTTTCACATGATGGTTTTGTATATTTTCTGCAGGGACTACTTTATGCTAGATCATTGGTTAAGAAACTTGTTGGGGGTAGTGACTTGCTTTGGAATGCTGAAAGGAGCAGAGATGCTGACTCTACATCTTCTGAAGCTGGAAGCTCTAGCGTTGGTAGTAGTAATAACGCTGATGATCTGTCTGAGCTTTTGTCAGACGTTGATATCTGGCTTCGGCGTGCGGAATTACTTCAGAGCCTTCTAGGATCAGGAATTGCTGCTTCTCTTGATGATATTGCAGACCAGGAGTCAGCTGCACGTCTTCGTGACAGATTGATTTGCGAGGAACGTTATAGCATGGCTGTCTACACCTGCAAAAAGTGCAAGGTTGTTCCTTTTGTTTCAAAATGATTTGTCTCCTTTCTATTTTCATCTATTTGACTCAATCATCCCAAAATGTCTTCTAAAACTATGTGATTAATGCATGACTTATATCATTTTCTACCAGTTAGCTTTTACATAGGTTAATTTTGTTAAGTTTTTATTTGTTATTAACTTAATTAAACGGAGGGAGTAAGGACTACAATTGTTCAAAGATGGCAAGAACTGTTTACATTTTATTTTTATCACACTTCGTTCTCTGCCAGATTGATGTTTTTCCGGTATGGATTGCTTGGGGACTTGCATTACTTCGGATGGAGCACTATTCACAAGCCCGTGTCAAATTTATGTATGTATTGTATATATTACTAGAAGTTCTCTGACAATAATTATCTTCCCCAGTGAACTTTCCATTTCTCAGCTTCTGCTTCAGTAAAACTTCGCTTATTGGGAAGTGTAATAAGCTAAAGTTTGAAAGTCTGTAATCTACTCTTTTCTGATGAGTTGCAGACAAGCTCTTCAGCTACGGAAGAATGATCCTGACTTCCTTGTCGCACCAGTCGTATTGGATATCATTAATACCATTGAAGGTGGTCCGCCAGTGGATGTATCTGCAGTTCGTTCCATGTAAGAATCTGTATACTGTGCATGTCATGTTCTTCCTGAGGAGTTTCTAATTGGACATGTGTGGAGGTCCTGTACCAGGGTTAATTATTGACAAAGTTGTTTCCAACAAATGCCTGTCGAAAGATAATTTATCTAGTTCTTTCACTACCATACTAGTGGTTCAGTCTTTCTCCTTGTCAAGAAAGAAATATGAGCAATTACTTGTTCAAAAACTGACCACAGTATTGTGTCACAGGTATGAGCATTTGGCTAAAAGTGCACCGACAATCCTAGATGACTCTCTATCTGCAGATTCATATCTTAATGTTCTCCACATGCCATCCACGTTTCCTCGTTCAGAGAGGTCAAGAGGGTCCCAAGAACCTGCAAATAGTGGCGCAACAAGTGCAGATTTCGATGAAGGACCACGTAGCAATTTGGACAATATTCGCTACCTTGAATGTGTCAATTACCTGCAGGATGTAAGCTTAAATGTTTGTTGCGATGTGTATAGAAAGTCTTTCTCTTCTCTTTTTCTATTTCATTGTGCAAAAATGACAGGCTGTTAGCACTCTGAGAGTCTAGTGTTATCAAATGCTATTTATCAATTATGATCTGGTATTTCTGTGTTGGTTAAAAGTGCATGGAAATACTTTCTGCATTTTTCTTTATGAAGACACTTAGACTGCATGTAGCTTAGTTTAATCTACGTCTAATTTATTGAGCCGTTGCTTAAAAATTAATTCTGCTGCAATAATATCATTTTACATTGTTCTTTGCATTGGTTATTTGTGTCAGAGACACGGTGCTCGTTTAGCAAAATACAGTAGGAGATGCTGATCATAATATGCACTGCAAGTTTCACATATTGTTTCTTTCTGCTTACCTTTTTTTCCCTTCTGAATGCATCTGTGTTTCCATAGTTTCTCAAACTACAATTTAGACTATGGTATTCCCTCCTCTTTCCTTTTGCGAGTTATGTGGGGCTCATAAAAGTCTTATATGTCCATAACAGTTGTTGGATTTAGCAATTTGCTTTTCTGTTGCAGTATGCAAGGCAACATCTGCTGGAATTTATGTTCAGGCATGGACACTATAATGATGCCTGCTTGTTATTCTTTCCGCCAAATGGTGCTCCTGCGCCTCCTCAGCCATCATCTTCTGGGACAGTCATATCATCTTCATCTCCACAGAGACCAGATTCTTTGGTAACTGATTATGGGACCATCGATAGTCTGTGCGAGTTTTGTGTAAGTTATGGTGCAATGTCAATATTGGAGGAAGTTATATCTTTGAGAATATCATCTTCTTCAGTCGAGGCTGCTGTAAATCAGTATACGGATGCGGCATTGGCTAAAATTTGCAACTACTGCGAGAGTCATAAACATTTCAATTACCTGTACAAGTTTCTGGTAATTAGACTTTGTCGTGTTTGTGTATTAGAACTTCAAATGTTTAGCATGTATACTATGCTTGCGTAGAATGACATATTAAATACTTTGCATTCTACGTATATTGCTTCATATCTTGTTTTTAACACTTAAGCTTCTTTGAATATGGACATATGTTTGTTCGGCAAATTCCCAAGAAGCCTGATGGCCTTTGAATTTTCTTCTCATTTGATATTATGAAGAAAGGGTTTCTTATGTGAGGATAATGCGGTGATTTCTAAATGGTCCAATGTCACGGTCATTGGCATTTTTTCTAACATAACGTAATACCGCTTTTTCTTGCGTTCTTTCTTGTCATCAGTTAGTTTTAACCTTAAAATTTGAAGCTTCTGATAGCCTGTTCTCTTTGCTTTCATTTTGTTGTTTATTGCTACCCTATTCTGGACTACCTGCCTCCTCTACTTCCTATCTGTCTTTCTAGAGTCCTTTCAAGCTTGCATCTATCTTATTTTGGATATTCTGGTGCCTTAGTTTCTTTTGTGTGTTTTCTACGTAGTTCTTCTTAAAAATGCAAACTCCAATTTTGTTGACCTTGATTTGTCATTGTCTACTGTTCAGGTGATTAAAAGAGACCATGTTGCATCTGGTCTTTGTTGTATTCAACTATTTATGAACTCTATGTCACAAGAAGAAGCAGTGAAGCATTTGGAAAATGCCAGGGTAATTTTTATAATGCTCTATAAAATATGTCTAATAATATATGTAGCATATGTTTATGAAAAGTTATGTTTCTGTCTTTTAACTGTTAAGCTAGTTATAATACATTTCTATTAATGCCAGTTATGTTTCTATTAATGCCAGGGTAATTTGCTTAATTACATGTTATCAGGAAAGGAGTGCATAGACAAACAATTTTTGGTTAGCATCTAATATCCCTTTTTCATTTTGGATAGATGCATTTTGAAGAAGGCTTGTCTGCACGTCACAAGGTGGGAGAGGCAACAAAACTTGTGGGCAAAGGCATTCGAGGTAAAAGTGCCTCAGAGAAACTCACTGAGGAAGGACTTGTCAAACTTTCAGCCCGAGCAGCTATTCAGGTAATGAAGTTATGAGTTATGACAAAAGTTCCTACTTTCAGGGAACCGGGGGTGGAGGTCGGTATTTGCAAACAAAGATAATTTTTTTTAGCTGTCTTAATGTTATACTTGCTGGAACTCCCAACTCTAATATGCTTTATTCTTGATCAAAGGTTTTGTTTCTTTTAGTCGGATAGAAGTTTGAAGTTCATGCCTTCATTGTTCCTCAGTGCTTGTTCCTCAGTGTTTATATTCTGTCTTACTTGTTCAAGCACTCTCTTGTTGATGTCGGATATCCAATGTCACATAATTGTGCAATACTCTCGGGAATGGAATCTGCTTCCCTTAGGCGTGTGCACCTCAAAAGATTCCGAATTCAATTTGCTTGATAGGAAGGGGGGCTAGATTGAAGATAACTATCGATGGAGTGATGGTTATTACTTGGCCCATATCATCAATTTTTAGCTGATTTTGACCTTCGTATAAGGGGATTTATCAGCACCAACAGAAGAAACTTGGGAGTATACAATAACCTCTCTCCTATTATGTAAAATGTAATAGTTAATACCTAGTAATGCAAAAGGGAAGACATAGGGGCTTTCCCTAATATTTTGTCCGTTCTTCAAGTTAATATGTATGTGGTACATATTTTTTAATACGTATATTTAAATAAGCAAATAGATACAGCAGGAGGACTAGAAGTCCGTAAATCAAAAGGGAAGAATCATCAATTATATGGAAAACCCTTCCTGAACCTTCATGGTCATGTCACTCACTTCAGTTTGCGTGCCGATGACACTGTCCTCTTCTTATTTGCAAACATGGGTGCTTAATATGTTGTACATTCTTAAAGTGTTTGAGGTGATATCAGTAGAATAATTTTAGGTGTATGTTGGTTAGCTAACATTATGAAGATGATTATATGTAAATTGGTTGTAAAATTTTGAATTGGCCATCACTTATTTAGGTATACCGCTGGGGAAATTCTCTCACTACGGCTTTCTTTCTGTGATCTTGCGGTTTCTCGAATAGCCAAAACGTTTGACGGATGGAAAGGGGCGTAGTTTTCTTAGGGTGGGGGAATTACCTTGCTTCTTTATTCTTCTTTGTTTAAGCTCTCAGTTCTTTCTTAAAGCATCACAATGGCATATGTCGGTTTCTGTATTTTCCTTTTTGTTTGGGAAAGGTCTCGGGTATTGTGATTTATTTGTGATGTATAAAATACATTAGATTGATAATTCTGACGACAGACACTGATGTGTCCCTGGTGTTTTCTCCATTATTGCAGGTTGATGTTGTAAGATGTCTAAATGATGCGGAAGGACCTCAGTGGAACCATTCTCTTTTTGGAAATCCAAATGATCTTGAAACATTCAGGTCCATAGAACTAGTCTTGCAAATTATCAATGACAGGAATTCAGGCTACTGCTGAAACATTGAACATAGAGATACTAAATAATTTTTTTCTTTTTTGTCTATTTTGAATCTATGGCTGTTGTTTCCGTCCTGGATTTAGTCTTTATAGGAGCTTTAACCTGGTGTAAATCTGGCCTTGATGTTGATGGTCTTGCAGGAGGAGGTGTCAGATTGCAGAAACACTTGCAGAGAAGAACTTTGACTTGGCTTTCCAAGTTATCTGTCAATTCAATCTTCCTGGTAATCTATATCTGGTTTTTATATATTCTTGTTCTTGCTGAGATATTTTTCCAGTAAAACGTCAATTCATGGTTCCACTTTATAATTTAACAGCTGTGGATATTTATGCTGCGGTGGCGGCATCACTTGCTGAAAGGAAAAGAGGTGGCCCACTGACGGAGTTTTTTAAAAACATTAAGGGGACAGTTCATGATGACGACTGGGATGAGGTACTTTTCCTTCAAATGTTATTATTAACCTTTGCCACAACTTGGGGATACAGACCTGGTCATAGTGGTATTAGCGGACCTTTGCAATCTAAATTTGAGGATAAGCCTGGGTTCTCGTATGTGGAACCTGGTTTATTTGAAATCGTATAATGCATTCACGTATTCATTGACCCTGTGTCAATACTAGGGGTGTGCAAAACCGGTTAACCGTACCGGATTTCAAAACCGGTTCGGTTAACCGGTTTTTCGGTTCACAAGAAACTGTAACCGTAACCGACCTGTTTAAACCGGTTAACCGTTAACCGGTTAACCGGTTTAATCGGTTCGGTTTTTCGGTTAACCGGAACCGGATTTTCTTTTTTTTTTTGCCTTGTAAGATTGCATATTTTTACGCCTTTCCGATTAATCAAGACCAAAAGATCGCGACTTTTAGCCACTTTAGAGAAGAAAATTAACATCAAAACGGAAATAAAGCTCCAATAAAACTTAATGTTATAATAACTTAACAAATTTTGACATCTCCATCTAAGATTGACGATATCAAACGACGATTGTCCAAAGTTCAAAACAAAGTTCAAGTTACAAACCATCAAATTCGAACATAACGTCTAACAATAAAATCAAATTACAATAGTCCAAAGTCCAAATAAAATTCATACAATAACATCTTCAAATAAATCCAATAAAGACTTCAAGTCGACGTATCAAGTCATATCATCTCTCCCCCTCCTTCATCCTCAAGAGCAAGCGTCTCGTCAATCACTATGGAGGATTGTTCAATAGTCAATCTTTGTAATCCTACATATCAAAGTACATAAAAGCCATAGTTAACATTACATAATATACATTATAATTCCAATCATAATCAAATACTAGCAAAAATAAAACAAAGTAATATAGAAATAAAAATCTAACCTTGCTCCAAAGTCTCCAACTCAAGAAGACTTTCCTCTATAAAAAGAGGATCACGGGATTGACGTTGCCAATCTTGCGTACAAATCAAAGCCTCAACCATCCTAGGAGTCAAGGAAGTGCGGAATGAGTCAAGTACACGTCCTCCAGTGCTAAAAGCGGACTCTGATGCAACTGTAGAAACTTGTATAGCAAGAACATCTCGAGCCATCCTAGAGAGACTTGGGAATCTCTTCGAGGAGTCTCTCCACCATCCTAAGATATCAAAATGTTCCTCACATTGTTCCACATCCTCACCCAAATACTTGTCCAGATCGGTCTTTCTCTCAAAAGACCCCAAAGTACCTTTCTCATATCTATACCTAACCAAATAAGCCTCACAAGCATCAACTTTTCTAACACTAGGCACATCAATTCTCATACTAGCAGCCGATGTGGTAGTGGAACTACTAGAAACATCAATATTGTTCTTAGAGGGAGAACTAGAATCATAATTCTCAAACAAAAGTTTCAAGTCCTTATTCACCGTCGCCAACAAATTCGTAGCATCCTCCTCTTTATAAGTGTCCTTAATAATCCACTCCACAAGATTCAATTTATGCCTAGGATCAAGTACCAAAGCAATAAACAATAAGATGTTCACATTTTCAATTTTTGCCCAATATTTGTCATGCTTTTCCTTCATTTGAAAGGCCATACTCCTAATGTTTTCATCTTCATGGGTACAATAAGTAGAGATCAAGTATCCAAGTCCGTAAATTTGTGGCACATAAGTATTACCCGTCACATAAAGACTCCCAGACATCTTTAAGGTAGCCTCATAAAATATATGCAAGAAGGGCAACAATGTATTAACCTTATCCCAATCACTATCAATAGGAACACCACCAAATTTGGCCAAAACTTTAACAAAAGCACCACCTTTAATAGCCATATTATCAAACGCTTTTTTGAATTTCACAGCACTTTCAAGCATCAAATAAGTGGAATTCCACCTTGTATCAACATCCAAACAAACAAGACTCTTGCTGTCTATATTCTCCTCCGCTATACAAGACTTGAACTTTTCAAGCCTAGCTGGAGATGACCGCACAAACTTCACAGCATAACGAATTCTCACAATTGAAATATCAATATCCTTTAGGCCATCTCTAACAACCAAATTCAAAATATGTGCAGCACATCTCATATGTATATATTTACCATTCAAGACAGTTCCACCCCAATGATTGACTCTTTTTTGTAGATATTCAACAGCTTTTTCATTTGCACTTGCATTGTCTACTGTTATGGTCAAAATTCTCTTAAGATTCCAATCAATCAAGCACTTTTCCACAGCTCTACCAATCAAATCACCAGTATGGCCAGCAATAGGACAAAAATTAATGACTCTTTTATGCAACACCCAATTATCATCAATGAAATGAGCTGTCAAACACATATAACTCAGATTTTGTGGTAAGACATACTCTTGAAGATAATCTAGCAAAAAACTCTTTCATTTTCATCCTTTCATCAATATAAAGACCATAACAATCTCTAGTCACAGTAGTACGTGAAGGAAGAACAAATTCAGGAATCAAAGATTTGCAAAAATCACGAAATCCTTCACGTTCCACAAAAATAAATGGCAATTCATCCACAATAAGCATCCTAGCAAGTAACTTTCTAGATGATTGTTGATCAAACTGCCATAAGCATGGAACGCTAACAGTTTCAGTAGTGCCATCATCATTAACTATGGTTTTTTTGTTGAATTCAATGAGCTTCTGTTTCCTATCCAAGTTAGCAGGATACTTGAGACATCTTGCAATGTGATTTTTCAAAGCAGTAGTCCCATTTTTTGATGATTGTTGGATAGTTTTCTCACAATACTTGCATGTCACTTTAGACGAGTCTTTAGTCTTCTCAAAATGGTCCCAATAAGGAGATCTATTCTTCCTTCCAGTAGTTTGGGTAGCACTTACAGTGGAAGAGGGAGTGGGATTTTGCTTCTTTTTTCCTTTCATGTCCGCACGCTTTCTTTTTCTGCTTGTTTGTACTTTCTCGACAACATGGACTTCCTCTACCGAATCTTCTTCTGATGACTCATCTGTAGAGTCCACATCATTAACGGAGTTGCTCACGAAACTCTCCATCGCCAACTGTGATATACATTAGCAAAGGTTACATTATATTAGTCAGTACAAACAAGATCAAAATTCACCTGGTAGCTAAACAAGAAAGTCAAACATCAATAAGTACCATAACCATATTTTCCACTCAAAGGAGTAAACACTAAACAAGATCAAAATTCACCAGTCAGTACAAACAAGTTCTAGCTCAATTACTCAATAGCTACCAATTCAAGTCATAACCCCTCATTAATGGCATAGCCTCATAAACTGGTAGCTACACTTAGGCGAAACTTATAGGAACAAGTAACAAAAGAAACTTTGCCTCATGAAATAAATCATCCCCACATGAACAAATTCTAGGATTGACCAATAAATAGAATGATACCTACACATCCATGAGCTGAACATTCACACCCACAGAGCACATAAATCATAGTTGCATGGGCAAGCATTAATTTGTCAACTCAAGGTAGCAGGGGCATACTAATTAAAACAACCAACAAATTTTACGAAGGCACTACAGTTAATCATTTATCCATCAAAAATTAGTATTTACTATATACTTTTGGAATTTCATACCAACATTACATATGCATCAGAAAATAAGAAAATAATAACATATATAATTATATAAATATAAGTACATAAACGATTTTTTTATATACCTCGAGAATCGAAGTGGGGTAGCCGGCTAGTCGTCGGTGAAGAAATCGGTGAGGAAATCGGTGAGGAAGCCTGTGGGGAAGCCGGAAAGGACGTCGATGTGGGAGCCCGTGAGTAAGCCGGAAGTGGCCGGTGACTGATGGGACAGTGGGCGGTGAAGGAGAGCAAGATGTGCACGGAGGGTGGAGCAGGGCGGCACGGGAGCTGAGCTGACGGGTTTCCGTCGCCCTTGATGGCCGGAGTCGAAGAAGAGAAAACGAGAGTGAGAGGTGCGTGGGAGATGGTGAAGAGAAGCGGCTGTGACAGTAGAAGGGTTTTTTTCTCATTTCTAAATTTTCTATCACTTACTTTATTTTATTTTTTTGGTGACAATCCTCCAGACAAAAAGGAAAAAAAGGTTAGAAACCGGTTCCGGTTAACCGGATTTGGAAATGGGCAATACCGGAACCGAACCGCTTCTCTGCCTTTTATTCCGGTTTGGTTAACCGGACCGTTTTTTTTTTTTTTGGCTTAAAAAACCGGATTTTATAAGCGGTTAACCGGATTTTCGGTTCGGTTATTCGGTTACGGTTTTTTCTGCACACCCCTAGTCAATACATTTCGCTCTGAAGGTAAGGAGTTGTGTAGGCATATTAGGGGTATGTAAGTAGGGGAAATTCTCAACTCTTTCCCCGGTGCGAATTGAGCCACCTCCTGTGTGGAAGGTGACATGGAGAACTATTGCTCCCTTCCCTGATGATGTCAAGATAATGTCATAGACTGACAGTCTTGAGGAAAGCCAAAATTTAGTTGAGTGAGGATTTTGTAGCAATTATTTCTATTTTCGCCTCTTGGATGACTTGGTTGTTACCGAGTTGAGTTACAGTAACAAATCAACAGATAAGACTTGGTAATTTAGTTTGTATTTTTTTTTTTTCTTTGGCCAAGGGGAGTATTTAGTTTGATAAACAAAATGATAACTGAATTTACGTTAAACTACCTTATCTTCCTAGTACATCTCACTTACATGAAGTAATGAGATACAGACATGTTTACTTATCACTCGATATTGGGTCATTTTGTGATCTTGGAAGTGATTCTCTGATCGAACTTCTGTTCAAATAAGTTAGCATCCTGACTTTTCATGGTAAAGCTAGCAAGTAGTAATGTGATCAATTGCCTGCCTCCGTGACTTTTAATCATAATGTGAAATTTTGATTTTGTCGAAAACATGTTTCTTAGGTAGGGAATATACTGCTCTGGAGAAATGTTATCATTCTTTCTACAATTATTTTTCTTTGACTGCTAGATGCTTTACTTTGTAATGCTACAGGTTTTGGGGGCTGCAATAAATGTATATGCAAACAAGCACAAAGAGCGTCCAGATCGTCTCATAGACATGTTAACCAGTACCCATAGGTAAGGAAAATATAATTATGATTTTTCTCTACTTATGAATCAAAGATGTAAAATATTATTGTAATACTTGCCGTTCACTTTTGTTTTTTGATATTGACACCACCCCCCCCCCCCTTTTCTCCAAAAAAGTCCAGTCTGCCAAAAATCAAGATGCTCTTGAGCTGGTTTGTGTATGAGTTATGCTGGTTTCTATATGCTCCTGGATTTTGTGTGAATTTACAATTTCACTTCGGTGTTATGAGAACCGTGTACTTGCCTATGCAGGAAGGTATTGGCTTGTGTTGTGTGTGGTCGTCTCAAAAGTGCTTTCCAAATTGCCTCTAGGAGTGGCAGTGTAGCTGATGTTGAATATGTGGCACATCAGGTTTGATTTTATCCGGACTGGTATTTGATATACTGTGTACTGTGTAGGGTCTAGACTTTCCTATTTGTCTTCCTGTACAAGAAACTCCTGTCTCGGGAATATAAATTATGCAAAAAATTTATTAAAAAACTGCAAATGATCTATGTTTCTAACAGTACTATTGAGGTAGTCTAAATATAAAGTTGCATGACAGTTATCTTATTACTCCTGTGAGTACATTTGTTTTTTGGTGTGAAGTAACTATTAAAATTTGCAGTTAATCTTTTCATGAGTTTGAATGTCAAGTGAATTGTAGCATTACGGTGTTTATTTTCCATCGGTTAGTAAAATTAGTACATCATGAACTTGACCTTTGCATAGTCTACTGGGATCAGAAGCCTAATTGTTAGGAAACCAGTTGCTTCATTTGATCATTGTTCTCCTCCCGTATGGATAAATAAAAAGAAGACAAATAAATGTTGTCCATTGTCATTTTTGCAGGCATTACATGCAAACGTTCTCCCAGTTCTGGACATGTGCAAACAGTGGTTGGCAAAATATATGTAATCATGTGCTTAAGGAAATCAAGTTACTGGTTGTTGGCTTGTTGCACTTGGCCGCCAAATGCCCAAATCCA
Source organism: Corrigiola litoralis (assembly GCA_901111285.1). Classification (NCBI taxonomy): domain Eukaryota; kingdom Viridiplantae; phylum Streptophyta; class Magnoliopsida; order Caryophyllales; family Caryophyllaceae; genus Corrigiola; species Corrigiola litoralis. Next base: position 3,860 of record CAAKMY010045613.1, on the reverse strand, counting down.
AAAGCTAAAGGATGTGGCAATTTCAGCAACACAAATCTGCTTATAATTACAGAAGGTATATAATGAATGATGATCTAGCAGCCTTTGAGTGTAGAAAGTGTGATGTCTCTTACAGGATGGACCTGTAAAACAGCATTGTCATCAACGAAACCCATTGCTCCACTCAATTCTCTGTTAGACGACGTGTGGGGAGTGCTTCATGTTCCAATTAATGTTCAACATCATGAAGTTTTGTATAGAACGCTTGGAGTGATACAAGAATTATATGCATTTCAATACAGAAGTGTGTGAAGAAGTTGATTTCAACTCCACATGATATACGACAAGTAAATACGGATAATAGTGACCATTTTTCTACCTTCTCCGATTTTGAGCCTGTAACAAATCTGTACTTGTAAAGTATATATCAGTTTTGTGTATCGAGCATGTACATAATCAGCCTTTACAGTGGAATGCGGCATTTTACCCTGATGTAGAGTTGAGAGCAAAGGATCACTAAGAGTTTTATACATGTTGGAATTCTATAATTTCTATTACCTATTTCAAGATGATTCGTTTTAGTGTTTGTCTTTCGCTTGTTTTTATTAGTATTAGCTTTGATATTGCAACAGGCGCTAAATTGCTATGCCTGCTACTATTTAGCATCATGTAGTGCTGAGGCAAAGCACTAAAGCGATAAGCTAAACCCTTTTTCTTTTCTTTTTTTTTTTTTTTACTTAAACCAGCTCAGTTGAGTGGACACCACAATTTATTTGATAACTGGAGCAAATTCTACGAAGTTTGCAACAATAGATGTCGAAATATATTTAGCTTTCACGTATAGATGAATTCTGTTTGAGTAAATTGATGCTATGTTGTGCATTTAAGACCAGATCTACCAGATAATGTTTGATTCTATGTAACTGGCAGTTCTATGTACTATGAAGTATTCCGAGCAGCAGCGAAAACAGGATATATTAGCTTTCACGTATAGACCAGATTTGTACGAAAATCGCCTTGCGAGTAGTGACATGGCAGAGTATTCCGAGCAGCAGCGAAAACAGGATATACTGTAACTAAAGAACACTTCCTGGCCGAAATATTCAGATTGCTTTATGCTATTCGTTCATATGATTTCTACAAACAGAAGTAAAACTTGATTACCTACACAACAAACTGATGATCTATGAAGTTCATATCCACTAATGTTATTATTCGAATGACTCGAGAATCTACATCAGCTGGAGCCCCATGAACAACGTAACCAAACTACAACTCTCTTGCAGCACTACCATGACTCACATTCTGTTGCATTCATCGGAGGGAAATTCACATCAGTACTCGCTGCCATTATCTCCATTTTCCAGAAACATCCTGTCGCACGAAAAATCAGAGGCCATATCAATCTAATAAGTTTAAACTCACAGGAGCACATCATGTATAACATGATGATGAAAGCAAGTAAAGATACACCAGAGTCCAGGTATTATTACTAGACTAAACAGCGTTTAGTGGAGTAATTTCTCGCTGCCAAGTTAATCGCGCGACTGCTCAGTCAAGCTTATCATCGACGTATAAACACTACCAACATAATGAAGCTATGCGACAGAAGTAGTAATCGTAAAATTCTTACTGATCATTGCTTCTTCCATCTGCCATGTTCAGCACATCAAGAACAGCAAAAGCGGCTTTCTGGAAACATTCCTTCTCTTCCTCGATGGCCTTCCTCCTCTCCAGAGCGGATTCTTTGCACTTCACCATCTCTTCTGTGACTTCAGCAGAATGTCCATCAATCTCACTGCACAGAAAACACATAAACACGCATGAAAATTCGCCCCAACAACTGCATTTCTCCAACTGATAACGAAGTGGATACCAACTTGATTGTCTTCAGTAGGTCCTCCATTGTACCCTGCACTTGCTGTGACAGATCTGCACCATCACAATAAACAAAAGCTTCATCAAAACCTTGGATACAAGCCACACTATCCGCTGATATGAGACTACTTCACTCTACAGTACTAATAGTCTCGGGTTTGCATCAAAACCCTAAATGTGAGCCACAGTATTCGCTGAAATAGAGCTTTCTTCACTATACTGAGCTAATAAATCTCAGGTTTGCATCAAAAATCTCGGTTTTGCATCAAAAACTTCAATCCAAGCCAGATTATCCGCTGAAATACAGATTACTTCACTATACGGACCTAACAATCTCGTGTTTGCATCAATAACCAGAACATAACAGAATTTACAGCAACTTATGTCACACTGAATGCAAGTAAACTTTCCCTCCTGTCGCTTTTCGTGTTCTTTTTCTGTTAAATTTATTTTACCTTACTTATCCCTTTACTTTTCTTCCTGCCAATATCATAAGCTTTCTTCTAGAAAACTATATCTAACCTTACAAAAGTTAGTTATAAAGACCACTCAAGGTGACCAAACTATAGCCTAAAGCAAGAGGCAAAAACGCGAAAAACCGCAATCCAGTACCAAAGTCCAGGAACTTCAAGGGTAGATTACTAGATCCCCTACACTTATTCGCACAAAATTGTCGGTAACATACTACGACCTAGGTTCACTGTAGTTTCATCAAGATATCTAGATTTTACGTCCTAATGCGAGGTAATTGGATCACATAGTGACTCAAATTATACAATACATTCAATTTTCTACATGTGTAATATTGAAATTTCAGCGAGACACCTAAAAATATTCGCTTGGACATGTAATCGACAACAAAACTACGGTGAACCAGATCAAAATAACAGTTATAAAATCGGCGAAATAATTTTTTGTTGAAACAATAAATTGAAGGTTTGACGATAAAATCAGCGCGAAATATATCGAAATTATATCTAGAAACTTGTGTAGAACATGTAACGAACAAATCAGGGCGAAATACATCAAAATGATATCTATTGTCGCGCAAATATCAATTTCAATCTGATAAATAATTCATCAAGATTTAATAAATTATTTCCTGACACCGGAATCAAGCTAATGATCGTGAAATTAAGCCTCAAACCACAATGATAATCGAGATTAAACACAATATATGTCCAAAATTATCAAATTAAGCTAATAATCGCGATAATAACCTAATGATAGCGAAATTAAAACTGAAAGCACAATTATAATCAAAATGTAAACCTTATAACATAAAAAATCACCGAGAATTGAGCTAGTGATCTCATAAATAAGATAATTCTAGCGAAATCAAAGCTCAAAGCACACATATAATCGAAACATAAAGCTTAAAGCATCAAATAAAACCGAAATTAAGCTAATCATCGCAAAATTACGATACTGATAGCGAAATCAAAGCTCAAAGCACACTTATAACCAAAATTTAAAGCTCGAAACATCAAATGAAACTGAAATATAGCTAATGATCACGAAATTACGATACTGATAGCGAAATTAAAATTCATAGGCAATTATAAGCGAAATGTACACAAAAAAAAAAAAAAAGAGGGAGAGAGATTGACCGTAGAGAAGGGAGGAGAGTTGAGAATCGACTTCGGGGATCGCGGTGGCGACGATTGCTTGCTGGGAATTCTCCATCTCCATTGTTGACTGAAAAAAATGGCGCCAAAATTTTTGAACCAAATTTCTCTTTTTTGTGATTTTAATTAGACATGTTCATTGGGCCGGGTTCGGGCCGGGCCAAATCCAAACGGACCGGGTCGAGTTTGAAGGAAAATGTTGCGGCCAAAGCGGGCTGTTGTGGGTCACGAGTTATATCATACTCTCTCCATTTCAACCAATTTCTTTGCATTTGACTTTTGACACTATTTTAGGTCATACTTTAATCGTTGATAAATTAAAATATATAGTTGAATAAATAATAATAATAAAATTACAATTATATAAAAGTATAT